>PVHY01006116.1:0-77159 GCA_004024945.1 Uropsilus gracilis
TGAAAGTCATTAGCAGCAGGCAGAATAAGGTATTGTATGTGAGATGTGAAAACCTCAAGGATTTCAATTCAATCCAATGTTGTTTGGAACATCCTACTAGAAGGAGACTCTAATCATTTTCAACAGCCATTTTATTGTCAAAATATGACAGTTTAAGTTAGCCAAATATTGAATGATGATGGAGAAGTTTCTCCTTATGGATTCAGATTAAATATAATATCTGACTGTTTTCTATGTTTGTGGCCATATTTTAAAATTAGAAATCATCCTGGTGTATATTTCATTAACCCAGATTATCACTTAAACTATAAAATATTAAGAGAAAGCCGGGCATGTTGGCGTGCATCTGTAATCCAAGTGCTGGGAGGCAAGAAGCCAGGGATTGCTTGAGTTCACAGGTTCAAGACTACTCCAGGCAACATAGCGAGACCTGTTCTCAATAAAGCAGCTGGGCATGGTGGTGGACACCTGTAATCCCAGCTACCTGAGAGGCTGAGTCTGGGGATCACTTGAGTCCGTGGGATTGGGAATACCCCGGGCAACATAGCAAGACCTGGTCTGAAAAATAAAGTAAAATAAAATATTAAGAGAATAATCAGATCATATGCTCTAGTAAAATACCAACTATCTTTGCTGAATTTAAATTTACCTGCAATAGGTACAATCTTTGACCTCAAAGGGTGAGTTAAAATGGCAAATCTTGTATAGTAGCATACAACTCACAGGGATTACTAACATGACAGAAGATGCACAGAACATACCAAGCTAATAACGCTATTTTTAATCAAGAATCAGATCCAAAATAAAAGAAATTAGAGATAAGGTAAAATGCATAAGATCATTTGGGCTAAGAAATAAAATATTTTTTTCAGGAAAATATTCTAATAAGACACTACAAAATAAATTCATTAACTGAACAGCTGTGCTTTACTTCTAAAATACTCCATGGAGAATTTATTAGTATGTATCACATCTAAAAGTTTCCAAAGGCTGAAGTTTCATTACACAAAACTATTAAAAAGAAACTTGTGTTTCTTTTCCTTTCAGTGAGGGAGAAAATTAAGTGCTTAATGGATACCTCTCACAAACTAAGTTGGGAGCATAATTTTATTTGTAGTCTGCTCATATCACTCTTTATCTAAGGAGAGAAAACTCCTTGATTGGAAACTATTATAGAGTCATAAGTAATCTATAATTCCATCTGATTTTTATCACACAGTTAACACAATATACCTCTATGTTGTTGAAACCTTAGTCATATCACAGCAGACATGAAAGATAGACGAAGTTCACATTCTATTTTCCTCATCAACAAGGAAAGGACATAAAATATCAAGATCACATTAAATTTTACAACAAAGTCATAATCAAAACCTGTGAGTGAGTTGGTTCCAGGCTTCCAAAAGTTGAGAAAAGTCTACTAAATCAAGATTGGTAGAACTGTCCAGGGTACTGACTTCATTGAGTGGCATCTATATTCCTATAACTTCTCTGACACCCTGTTTACAGAGTTAATCAAGAACTTCTAATAAGCCTTAACTTTAAACATCACAATAGATTGTGACTTTCTCTTCCTTAAGCCTATGAACATATTGGATAAGGAATCTAGATCTCTCTTCTTGGGTTAAGGGAGTTTGATGACACTGCAGAGATTTAAGACCATTTCTTCCAGAGACAAAATTATTTACTTTTATTACAAATTTATTCCCCAGTTGGACTTCTTAGCTGATAAATAATCAATGATTTGATACATTTGTGCTCTTGTGAATGCCAGATTAGTTATTAAATTATGAAGTGAGACAGCACACCTATGGACACAAGGTCAATGTGAAAAAGCCAATATATTCTTGGTATTTATCACACATATATTTCCACTGTAGATAAAATACTGCTAATAGTGAAAAAACAGTTGCATAGTAATGTAAGAGTCTGGTCACCAGGAGATATTGCTACAATATTTTCTATTTTAAAAAAACAACAGAAGAGACCTAAGAAAATGTCCTGAAATTCTTTGGCAGGTGAGAACATCAAATTGTGGTTAATATCCATCATTTATAAGTTGACCTATAACTTTATCTTAAATGCTCAAAAATGCCTCACATTAATAAATATGATGGTTTATGGCCAGCCACTATTATTTTTATTCTGGAGATGTAGATTATTATTGAAAATAATATCAAATAACACGGTTAATTTTCCAAAGGTTGTTTTTAAAATCCAGTAAATTTATTCTTAAATAATGCAACTTCTGACCTGTTTAGTATTCAAAACCAAAAACTGAAATTCTGCCATCCTCTTTGCAGTCTATTGATTTGAGAACTACAGCTGCTGAAATTAAACTTTATTGTTAGCATAGAGCTTTCAGCTGAGGAAGCAATTTCAAATTGGTTTCTTTTCTAGCCCAGCTTAATATTAAGTAAATATGTGCCTGTAAGTGTCTCTGGAAGATTATTACCTAAAGTGGTGCATGCAACTTTGCAGGTGCAGCTCTGAGAAACTAAAATCCACTTTGGTGATGAATCTTACTACCCAATGGATAAACATCAGTTTTGAAACTGAATACACAGTTATCCCCAGAGCTCTAAGAGTGATTTCAAATTAGACTTTTCTTCATTAGACATACTTTTAGATTAAGTGTTCTAGGAGTTGTGTAAGTGGCAACGAAAGGACTGTAGTACCTGTCCTTGAATGCCACCCTGTCTAGAGAGAAGATAGAAAAAGAAAAAAGATACTATAACATAACATGGCAATAATTGAGACTTACACACTATAGTGTGGAAAAGGTTTCTCACTCTAATGTGAGTGTGAAAAGAGGAGCATTGTTAAGAAATAAGGGAGTATTCCTAAAGAAAATCAAGTAGAGATTGATGAGAAGTATGTCTTTATTTCCCTAATATGTAAGTTTCAATTTCCTGGTTTAAGAAATCATTCTTATTCTCTAAAAATAATAAAATAATGTTCCCCCTGCTGACATAAACACTAACTGCAGTAGCAGAAATAATAACCCATCATTTTATAGACATTCTGAGAGACAAGGGGAAAATGATAAATGGAAGAATAATATGAAAAGCTGTGAATTTTGAATAACAAGATCAGTGAAGATATCATCTATTTTGATCTCAAATCTATAAAGCAGTGAAATTTGGGAAACTAGAAAAAAGAAATACAATGCCTTTTTGTAAATGCCTTATCTTTTAAAAAATATTGCATCTTTCATAGTTATGCCTTGTAATATGATGAACAAACCACGCAGAAGACTTGTGTTAGGTATCAATAAAACCTGACTTTGCTTGATATTGTACCAATTTAAACTCATATTGGAATTCTATCAGACTTCCTTTCTTAATAGAGAAAGCCATGGTTATCAGTCTAGGCAAAGGCTAGTTTCAGTCCCACAAATTTCATGACAATTTGCCTGCTGTGGTGCATGTTTTTTTATCACAAAAAAGATGGGGCTGAATGTTTTGAAACTACTTGTTAAAACTATTTTTATCTGTAAAACTATTTTAACTTAATGAATGAGGAAAGACAGTACAAGTCACACTCTTGTATGTACCTACATAACACAAATTGAAGAAAAGTTTGTCACTTTGCCATGTCATTTGAACAAAGGCAAAAAACTTATTTGGATAAATAAATTCAAATAGATATTGCAGTTATAATTCAGTTCTAGAATGAATTCTCAGAAATGAAACCAAGAAAGGAAAGCCACCATGTTTTCCATAAACCAAAATGACAAAGTTTCAAATGATAAGCAAGGTCAAGGCAACTTTATCTCCTAAAAAGAGTTTATGGGGCAAGGTGTACACATGTTCTTATTTATAGACAACATAACCATGACCACTGCTACCGCAACTAACATTTACTTCGCTTTTACTATGTGCAAGACACCATTCTAAATGATGCCTTTATTATCTTATTATATCTCAGCAACAGTCCCATTAATCTAAGTTCTATTGTTATTTTTCTGTATTTCAAAACGGCTATACCTCACTAACTATGAGACATGCCTTTTTATTTTATTTTATTTTATTTTGAGACTAGGTCTCGCTATTTTTGCCCATGGAACCCCAGGCTCTCATTGCCCGGGGTACCACAGACTCAAGCAATCCCCAGCCTCAGCTTCCTAGGTAGCTGGGATGACAGGTGCACGCCACCACGCCTAGCTATTTTTTTGGAACTAAGTCTCGCCATGGGCCCCAGGCGGGACTCGAACCGCGATGATCCCTAGCCCCGGCCACTTCATAGGCTGAAGCTTCCAGGCATGAGCCACCGTGCCCAGCCTTTTAGCTTAAGCCCTATTTAGGTGTCAGAATTAAAATGCAAAATAATGTACTCTTGTGGGGAGTGGAAATACCCCTTCCATTTCGTTCTTACTCCAGCTAATCTTCAAGAAGAGCAAGAACATGCACAACACAAGCCTCATCATAGAATGGGTGAGGAACCACACAAGCAAAACTCCACCCCACATACCTGAGCTGGACACAGCAGATGGACAACCGGAAGAACCAGTTCATGTGAGACAAGAAAAACAATTGTAGAAGCACAGTGTCATGAAGTGCACCTATGCACTCTTCGGGTCAGGAAGACCCAAGACCTCATTTTGGAGCGGCCTTCTAGGAGAGCAAGACCCCCTCCCCACACTACAGGAGAAAAGAGGAAGGCCAAAGATGGGGGCATTGGCCCTAGAACAAAGCTGCAAACGAGGTAGAAGAAATGATCTACAATGGCCATTCACAGATGCTTGTATCCACAGAGAAACTTCTTCACTGACACTGGCTGAGGGGGCAAGACCCCCTAAATCAGACACCGGTACCATAAGGTTAAGCAGCAGAGATGAGATTGGAGAAGACGGCCTGCAGCAAGAAAACATGGACAGACTACAAATAAATATAGACTGGCAGCCCAACCCAGACTTAGGACTGAAAAGTTAAGGTGCGCCTCTGGTACCAACAACACAGTCCCTCACCCAAGGAAAGAACACTGCCATAGGGGAATAAGAGACTAATGGACTTAATGCAGACTAACAAACAACAAAGAGAAGGGTATAAGAGAATGGAAGTGGCACCAGAGTGAGCAGAGAGGGAGAGGTATCCCAAAAACCATCTACCGAGGTTACAATCTAAAGAACAAAAATTAATAATATTAAAAAAAAAAGACAAACATCAGGAAGCAAGAAAGTCAGGATTTTTATGGGAAAAAAATAATGTACTCCCAGGAATCAATGAAATTCAGTATTTTGGCTTTTATTTTACATAACAAGCTGAAGCTTGAGAGGTTAAGGTAACTTTCTCAAGGTCATAGTCAGGCAAGGAAAGAAAGTGAAGGACCCAGGGTATGAATCTAGAAATTAGCTGTCCTTAACAGGCTCTGTTTTCATGATCTTGAAAACAACGATCCTTTATGAATCAGCTTCACATTTTTTTTTTTGAAGCACAATTTTTAGTTTTGAACTAAATTATTTCTAAGATCTCTTTTAGCTCTTGCATCTCGGATTCTTTATCTTTACAAACAGGCCATGGTTTGGAATTTAATGAGAAGAAAACACAGCACAATTTTATGACCATGAAAATGAGAACAAACCCTGAGAAAGAAATTAGATTTTGGGAGAGCAAAGCACAGTGAAAGCGGGTAGCTTTTGAGCCAGAAGAAGTAGTTTCTAGTACCAATGCCACTTCTTTAGCTGTGTGATTCTGGATGAAGTGCTTAACATCTGAAGTTTCTTTATCTAAAAATTAAGAATATACTTGCTTCAAAGAACTGTGTCATAGAGAATCTACTGTAGTGAAAGGAGTTCTGTTGGCAGGAAACATTTATTCCACAAATACTAGTTGCCCATACCCCCCAAAAGAATTTCTTAACATAAAAATACAGTGTAGGATGTGTCCTCAGTTGTTTTTTTTTTTTCTTGACGATGTTTTCTTCTTTCAAATGTCATATAACAATACCAGGAAATTGAACAGGATGGGGTAAAATTTGCAGATTATTACTGAAAGATAAATATTTTTAAAGTTAACAGTTGTAGGCATTACTATGCCTCTACCCACCCTCACTTTTTCTGGTGATGATGACATATGATTCATTCTCTTTTCCATTTGGAGTCCAGGTGTTTGGAGTGGAGTTGAATGAATGCTTAACTCCATGGAGGGCGTAAGACTCAGTATTGGAAATCAAATATTGCACTAGATATGATGAGATCTGATCTGCAAAGTTTTACTACAATTATTGAGTGCAAGCATACCTCTTTTCTACTGAACTTGAACCTTGAAACTTGAAGTTGCTGGTAGCCATCTCACTACATTGGGGTATAAGAAATAACACAGTGCAGTGTAGAACAGTGTAGAGAGATGAAGAGACAAGGTTATCAAATGCCATCACTTTAGTCAATGGATCCAAGCTTGCTGAAGTCATGTATAAAGTCTGTCTTATTTCAGGTTGCTATACCCAGCTACCACAGACTGGGTGACTTATAAAAGTAGAAATTTATTATTTCTTCCAGTTCTGCAAGATCAGGACAGTTGGCTTCAAGAGCTCCTGTTGTACACTCACATGGAACAAAGAGGGTAAGAGAATTCTCTGGGGTCCCTTTTATAAAAACATTATCCCCATTCATCATGGCTATACCCTCTTGACCTCCTCAACTTCCAAAACCTTATTTCCTAATACTATTATCATTCTGTTCTGCATCACAGTTTTAACATATGGATTTGGAGCGAGGGATACAAGTATCCAACCCAAGTAGCTGCCTATTGAGGCCCAAAATAGTTTCAATAACCCCAAATAATAAATGTTATTGTATTTCTTGAAAGAATTTGCCTATTGGGAAGAGACAGTATCATAATTTCTTACCCAATTTTCTTCCAAGAACTAAACAGAACCAAATTGTCTTATTTGTCAATATCACTGACAGGAAATCAGGCACAGAAGAAAAGAGAAATCGTATCTCCCTTAGTTCCAATGTGTGAACAACCAGTACTTAGAGAACTCCTGGATTCACCACTTTTTGCTTTTTCTAAGGAGATACAATCATTTAACAAACAAAGGCAATTCAAGTGACTGCTTGCATCTTTTTTTTTTTCCTCTAAAGTTTTTTGGTAAAACTGGCATCTCACAAAATGGTTTGGTGTTAGTTTCTTTTTATCTCATCTTTGTCCAAGTACTGAACTGAATAAGGGGCCAATGCAGCTAAAAAGCAGGCAAAGGAGAAGGAACAGAAGCCAGAGCACTTCCACCAGCTGCTTGAACATCAGATAAAGAATCAAGGTGAGGGAAATTGTTAAAACAGAATATACTTAATGTAGACTTGTAATTAATCCTTTAAGTCAGGACTTTTATTAAATGCTGCTCTAAATCATACATGCAATTTGAATATAATCTAAATGTATACACAATCTACCTTCCTTTGCCTGGCATCTCTGACTCTGCATCATCTGACTGAAAGCTAGGTCACCAGTCTCACTCCTTCTTTTCCCATACTAATCAACTATCTTCACCAGATCCACCTACACCCTTGTCTTGAGCACACCAGGGGTGTCCCATTGCTGAGACTTTAATCTGCCTATTTCCTACTTTAAGAAGTTTTCAAGTCCTTTCAACTTACCCAAGTTGCACAGGGGTTGAATTAATACTCTTGTCTGATGAAGCTTTTCCTAACCTCCTTAGCCAAAAGGGATTTTCCTTTCCTCTCCACATTAGCATATTTATTTTTTGTCTCTCATTTGACCTGCACTTTATATACTGGTTTGCACTATTAGCTGTCATTTAATGTGCGTGGATTTCATTTCCCCAACTAGATTATTCATTCCTTGAGGTCAAGTATGATAGTGCCTTATGTTTCATAATAAACCCTGTAGTACCTAGTGCAGAGATGTATACAGAGTAAATGTTTAAAAAAATAAAAACCATAGATTAAGGTTTGTGACTGAGCAAAATACTTACCTATACTTGTTTTTGCTCATAATTTCTCAAGTCCAGAATTGGTAGCTGTCAGATCTATAAGAGGCAGAAATATGGATGTTTGGGAAGAAATGTCCAATACTAAACACTAAATGAGAGGGGATACAGGGAGAGAACAGCTCGGAAGACTAGAAATGAAAGACATTTGATAGAAAGCATGATGTTTATGTAAAACCTTTGTTCCCAAGACTTCTACAACCCACACCTACACAAACATCAACTGCGGCAAGATTGACCACAAAATAGGAAATTATTTAGCCCCAAATCTCTGTCCTCTTAATGAAACTGAACTATCTGAAGCATCACCTTGTGACTGGAAAGTGATAAATCTTGATAGGATAATAGTGGTTCATTATGAGCAAGAGAAAGTCTGGTGCCAAAGTGAGGGAAACCATGATTTCCAGGTACTAGACATAGGAAGTGAAGAATTAGGCTGAAAATGCAACTGAGAGAGTAAAACTAGTTTACTTAGCATTTTGGAGATTCTTTTGCAGTTATACTATGGCAGTAACATCACTGACAGAGACTGCTAGCAACCTAGAAAATAAACATTCTCTCCCCTCTTCCTTATTAGTAGAAACTCTGTTTGGAGGATCAAAATATGACCAGTCAAAAGTATCTTTCTCGTCCTTCCTTGCAGATGAGGATAAGATCATGGTTCAGAAATTGCTGAACTAAGTATTTTTTAAACCTCTTTAAAGAAATCTTGAGAGTTGAAATCTTTAAAGAGAGATAAGAGATATATTTGCATTTCTGTGTTTTGTTTCCTTGCTTCCTCTTTCCACCTGTAACATAGCTGTGATGGTGGGAACTACAGCAGCCATCTTACAATCAGGAGGCACTCATGAGACTAGAAACCACTCAGAAAATCTGATGGAAGAAGCCAAATTCTCTGATAGTCATTGAGCTGAACTAAGATTATCTTTGTAATGTTTTAATACAAGAGAAAAATAAACCTCTTTCTAGCTTTAGTCACTGTTTTGTCTGTCTCCTTAAGCAGTTGCTAAAAGCAACTCTTCACAGAATTGTGATGGAAATTAAATGAGACTATATACAAAGAGTCCATATATGTGCTATTAACTTTAAAATACCACTCCACTTAAATGTGAAGTAAATAAGTAATGTACAGTAATTTTGATTAAAACACTGCCCTTTTAGCTATTTTCCCCCTTCATGTGGGGTTGGCAAGTACTTTTAAATTTTATTATTTCATATATACATATCAGAAATAATTGCAGACTCCTCTAATAGCTATCAACTGTTTCTCTGTCCTGACCAAGCTATGGTTTACTTCCCCTACTGTGTGCATGTTTTCCTTTTACTTTCCTCACATGGAGGGTTCTTTCCTGACTCTCTGCCCGCCCAATATCCATTCATTCTTTAAAGTCATCTGATTTCTCTGCATACAG
Source organism: Uropsilus gracilis (assembly GCA_004024945.1). NCBI lineage: Eukaryota > Metazoa > Chordata > Mammalia > Eulipotyphla > Talpidae > Uropsilus > Uropsilus gracilis. The sequence continues at coordinate 9,366 of PVHY01006116.1, forward strand.
TCACCATTCTCCATCAGCGCTGCTCACAGATGCTTCCATATCTGATTTCCTCTATTTTTATCTGCACCAAAATATTCAGTGCTAAACAATTTCCTTCTTATTTTGCCGTTTAGATTTTTAATATGTGAAAGGCTTATCCTCTGCAAAAGCCATCACTTCCTTGAGAGGAAAGGTCACATTCTTTAAAGAAGATCTGAGTGTTATCAATATATGCAAGATACACTAGAATATTGTTTTTGTTGCATTAGACTCAGCACAACTCCGGGTCCCAGCTTCCATCCTCTAATCTCTATCAGTAACTAGCACAGAACTTGACAAGGAAGAAGCCTAAGAAAAACATGCTTAGTAGAACTGGAAACTCTTTTGCCTTCTTCTTTAGGTTTTGATGCGGGGGCTGGGGAGCCAATCTCAGTCCCTCTGGTGTGTGTGTGGGGGGGGGCACGACAACACGGATGTGGTCCCTCTGCTGGAGCCCCCGGCTAAGGGGGATGGGAAAGAGTAAGTGGCAACTTTGCAGGTCTTTCTCTGCCAGGCAGGAAGCTGTCAGCCTAAATCCCACCCTCAGAAAGGTCTGGCCCAGCAGAAGCCCCTCGGGCATCCCAGGCGCCTTGGCTTCTGCTGCCTCTTGGGATACTGATACGCAGGTGGACCCTCACTCCACCGTAGCTCTAGGGACCAGGGACGTGGGAGAAGTGGATAGCAGCTCCACAAACCCAATGACAAGAGATTTTCAGACATGCTTGGACTAGTTACCTGCTATAAAGCCGCTCCTGGAAATTTAAGCAGCCAAAAAAAAAGTGGACATTGCACCAGAAAAGAAAGAGAACAATGGGTCAAACACCAATCAATGACTTGCAGGAAAAGGGAGGTGGGAGCCACCGGAGAGGGATAGAGGGAAAGGGGGGAAAGGATAGGTCGTAACTACACAAATAAGACCGAGATTGCATGCAGAAAATAAAATAAAATAGATTGTGATGCCAGAATGAAAGACATTCAAATGGTATTCAATCGAAAATTTTCATCTGAAAACTCAAAGTTCCTGTCCAATGAACTTGATGTACTGGAACAAACAAGTACAATTGAAAAGAACACATAGCTAGCCAGAGACAAAATGGAAAAATATCGTGCTGGTCATTTTCAGATTGTCTGTTTCCTTCATTGACCAAAGAATTTATTCAATCTAATCAAAGAAGTACTTGCATTGAATGCCAGTGAGTTTCTTTTCACCTGAGGAAGCAAACCCTGAGCTTGCCATCTCAGAGGGAGACTACAGGTGCATATTTAAAATTTTCTCTTAAAACGTCTAACAGAGAACAATTATCATTTCCACCTATCGCTTGTTTAAAGGAGGTATTTTCATTCTAAGTCAGAGATTAAGTATAACATTTAATTTAATTTTCAGTTTTCCATTTCCTTTATGGCTTCGAAACAGAAATTACTTTTATAAAAGCATGAGTTGAAAGTCAAAACAAAATGTGGTGGCAGTGTTTGAAATTCAAGTGTATAAAAAAGGAGAGATTCAAAAGGTAAGGAATTCATTTTCACATCTTAGAGTTAAAGCAAATTGCTAACAAACTAAAGTGTAGCTGGGAATAATACAACAATATCCTTAAAGAGGTCTAGCAATTGTCTGCTAGTAAAGGTGGAACATGCAGAGAAACTTCCTTATTTTTATTATACAGTAAATGTGTGTTTGCTATGGGAAAATTATAAGTGCAAAAAAGAAAAAAAATACTTTCAAATCATCCAAGAGCACATCACTCTAGAAAAGATGAGAAACTGCTGACATCTAGGAGTATGATGATTAAAATCTTGTGTATTGTTAGCAAGATAATAAATTAGATCCTTCCAGTTTTTCCTCAGTTGAGGGTCAGGTCAGTTAAGGGTGAAAGACACTCATTACTTTACATCTAACTTCCAGCTACTGGGGCCAGTCTTCTTCCCACAGGCTTGTGGGGGCATTACCAGCTTTCCTAGAGATTAAGATAATAATATGCCAGCAGTATTACTTTTTAAAATTTATATGAAATACATAGCACATCAAAATTTATGAACCAAATATTGATATACCTATAAGAAAAACACTAAGTTCATGATGATAATAGTACTTAAATATGCTCTTAAAACATAAATGTATTTATTTATTTTTAATTTAGGTAATATTTGAGTACTCATCAGCTATCTGCATCATAGTGTCCTCATCACCAAATCACCTATAGTTCATAGTGCTTCCTTCACTCTTTGTTCTCACCCCTCTCCCAACATTTACCCCCTTAGGTGCTTCAGTTCTGTAGTCAGATTTCAAGGGTCAGTTTTTAAACCTTTTTGATTATTTGTTCAACAAAGAGACAAGAGTGGAACAACAGAAAATTTGAACAGCAAAATTAGCTCTGTAGATTTATATAGAAAGAGTAGTGCATTAACATCTGCTGAATATTCTTTTTGGGCATAGGAAAATTTATGGAATTGATTACTGACCCATCATGTTTCAAAGGCTTGAAATCATAAAGTGCATATTCTCTGACCAAACTGCAATTCAGCTAGAAATAAAAATCAAGATGAGAACTACAAAAATTCCCATGTTTGAATTTTTTAAAAATAAGTTTCTTAAATCAACATATTGTTAAAAATAAATCATAATAGAAATTACAAAATGTTTTAACTGAATGATAATAAAATTATCAAATGTATTGTGAGATGTAGTCAATGCAGTAGAAGAGAGAAATTTAGACTTGTATATGCAAATATTAGATTATATATGCATATATATGCAAATAGTGAATAGAATGTTGAATAGAATTCCAATGAAACATTTTTCAGTCATATATATGGATGCTTGATAAATGTCAAGAAACAAAGCAAAGCAGTGCAAGCTGGTAGAATAATACAGACATGGTACTAAGACAACTGGCTATCCGTAGGGGCTAAAAAAAACCAAACATTAAATCCCTATTTCACATTGAGCATAAAATTAAAGACCTATAGTTGGAGGAAGCTTCTTTAAAGAAGTAACCTAGGAGAGTGCCTTTAAAACTTTGGAAGAGCAAAGGAATCATTTAGCTATACACAAATAACAATAGCCATAAAGAAAATAGGAAAATATACCTATATGAAATTAAGAACTTCTATTCACTGAAGACATCATCAAAACAACAAAAAGATGATCACAGGGTAGGGAATTATAATCATAACATAATTACTTGACAAATGTATATACATAAGTGTAGTATTCATATGAATAATTTATTTAAAAATTTAAGTCAAGTTCCTATTGTGCACCAAGCTCTGGTCTAGGCAGTGGAAAGATATTGCAGTGGAGATAGAGGCAATACTGTCCATAAATAGATGAAATGTATGACTTATGTTAAAAAGTGATCAATGCCTAGGAGAAAAGTGACAAGCTTCATAACTATTATCATTAAGCATACACGCACATCATCATTCATTCACAGGTAAGTGTTTGAACCTGGGAAATATTGGCTCATCCATATGATTCACATAGGCTTGGGAATGATATTCCATCTGTACCCCTTTCCCACTCCTCAGCTGCACACACATAGATTTTCTTACTTTCTTGCTGTGGTTACATGCAACTCTGAAACAAACAAGCAAACACTTTTATTATTAAAATGCAAAGATGTCTTAGAGCAGTAACACTGCATTGAATTTGCATTTAATTTCAAATTACTCATCTCAGCCTTCTAAGAATGTATGGAGACAAGAAAGAACTGATTTCTGGCATTCCCATCTGCAGTGAAGGGGGCTGACAAGGGAGGCCAATCATCATGTAATGCATCTTACTGTTCCTAGGTGCTCAGGACAGAAATGTCTACACAATTGCTGGAAGCATGGGGTGTATGTGCTGGGATCCAGTGAGCTAAATGCTGAACAGGGCTCCAGCCTGCTTGAAGTGACAGTATAAAAAAGCACTGCGAGGAAGAAATTGGGGAGTGGGAGGAGTTTTCTACAGTAATAGAGGCATTCTGTCCACTAGGGCATCATAACTGATAGAACTCTTATTTTCTGCCTCAAACTCACAGAGCCAGTATGTGTGATGATCTGGGAGCAAGATAATCCAAATCCTGATAACAAAGCAGCCATAATCTGGAGTAGGATAAACTGGGTTTGGCAACTGCTGAATCTCTGATATACTTGGGAATAACTCAATTTCAACCTTTTTATTTACTGTTTTGAATAAAATAGAGCCTTTGTCAATGAAACAGGATTTTGTATGTGTTCCGCCAGTTTCCTAGCAAACCAGAACATAGAGTTTAATTAAAAAAAAAAAAAAAAGAAGAGGTGGGGGATAGAGATGAGCACAAACACTGATGAAGTCTGAAAGGACCAATCAAATATTAGAGGCAAAAAATTGTTCAATAGAGAAAATTTGGAGCCTTGAAATAAAATTTTGCTTACTGTCTATTTTTCTTTGATGCTGGCAATGTTCTCCGTTTTTCTAGCCTAGTCACTCCGTCTCACAGTGTTATTCAAACAGTTTTGAATATAACTTCAAAATAGAAGCAAACACATAGGGTGGACATTGTAGAAAAGTTGAAATAACTTGAAATCACTCATGTGTCTCTTCCCATTGCCCCTAAATGCATTCTTCATTCAAAGACATTATCAAGATCTTGAGTAGTTGCTAGTATCATGTGAGCTAAATATCCTGCATTTTGGGTCTTTAACTCCACCACTACTCTAAATAAAGCAAGAAAAAGTACAACATACCAGTCTGAGCTATTAGCATCCCAATTCCTGTTTAGTTCTGCAAATTAAAAAGCTTTAAAATTTCAGTATCCCTCTTCTGTTAATGCAAATACAACAAGGTCGTTGGAAACTTAGCACACAGCATGTCGACATCTATTCCTTGATACCACTGAGCAGATTTTGATTTGTTTTCATCAGTCTATGAGATCATTATTACCCTGCTGTATAATTAAATCACTTTGTATTAGTAGCATGCATTTCAAAATGAATTCACCAGCAGAGAGTGAACACGTTAGCAGAAACAATTATTTGGGTATATTTCTCCCTAACAATTTCTTTTATGGAATATTTGACTTACATTGGCAAGTATAGTCTCAACTTAATAGCTTTTACAAAATCCTTTCCATTTCCTCCCATCTCTCATCATAGGTACCAAAAATACAAAAGCAATTTTTGAGCTAGTATATGGCAATCTTTCTCTATATGACTGTCCCAAATCTTTGATCTCTGTCAGCCTTTCATTTGGGGTTTTTTTATAAAAAACTGTCATTGACCTTGCAAGTACCAGCTGTCCTCTTGAAATATGAGGTTGGTAATGATGACATACCACATTGATAATAACAAGTGGTAGTTCATATTTCAGCTGAGTTGGGTTTTTTTACTCTGCTATTAAACCCAAACTACTCAATATGGATAGAAAATATTAAAATACAATTCAACTGACTGATTTTTTTTTTCTACCCAGGAGACCATCTGGAATTGAAACCTATAGAGTCTACTTATGAATCAAGTCATGTCTGGCATGGGGGTTAGGGAACTCTTTTAAACTGAAGTTCTTATTTGAGGAGATTAGATTTTTATCTAGGGTGAAGATCATTGTACCATGACTCTCATCTCTGCCATAGATGAGGGCAAACTCACAAAAACTGAGACTTTTTTCATAGTTCAGAATCAAATTAAGTCAAATCAGACCTTGGGAATAGCAAACCAGCAACTAAACAATATAAAAGAAAACTGGCTTCACACCCAGCACTGAAGTACTTCTGGGCCTGCAGGTCTGTGCAAGCTGCAGCCTCTGTAGTCTCTTCTGCAGAGCACAGTTTGTAGCAGTCATCAAGAGTAAGGGCTAGTGATATTTATAAGGTAAGAGGGCAAAACTGAGTACTATGCTCAAAAATACTTGGTAATCCAGGATAAAAATAAGTACAATATACCCAAATGCAGGATAATAACCCATGTAACCAAAAAAGGTGCCATTTGTCATGTTGTTTATGCCCTTATTGGAGATAGGAGAGCTTGTGTGACTGATGCCCATGAACCTAAAGTTAAGGTGTGAAGGTTGGCCTAACAAATGGTGTGATGGCAGCAGTGCTGGTCTGGTGTTGGCCCACAGGCTTCTCAATAGGTTTGGCCTGGACAATATCTATGAAGACCAGGTGGAGGTGAGTACAATGGAGAAAGCATTGATGGTCAACCAGCTGTCTTTGCTTGCTGTTTCAATGCTGGACTTGCCAGAATTACCATTGGAAATAAAGGTTTGAGGGCTCTGAAAGAAATTGTGACTGGAGGCTTGTCTCTTCCTCACAGCACCAACCAATTCCCTGGGTATGATTCAGAAAGCAAGGAACTCAGTGCTGAAGTACATCAGTACATCACAGGCCAGAATGTTGCAAATGCCATGCCTGTTGCTTAGCGAAAGAAGATGAGGATGCTTGTGAGATACAATTCTCTCAATACATAAAGAAAAACCCTAGACAGGACAAAGGAGATGTCTAAGAAAGCTCATGCTGCTAAAGGAGAGAATCTGTCTGTGAGCAGAAACCTAAAAGTGAAACTAAAAAGAAGAGGTGGGACCATCTCAAAATCTCTCTTGCCCAAAGGAAGACAAGCTTCCTTACTCAGGGCTGATGAGAACTAACCAGACCATTTTTTATAGAGATATTTCAGTAAAGATTATACAATAATAAACTTATTGACTAAACAGTGAAAAAAATATTGGACTTATGTCAAACAATTTTGACTATAAAAGTGAATGTTTCTCTTTACTATCTTGATATACTGAGTTGAGGTCAAGTTTTCCCTCTTTAAGCACATCCAAATATAGACATTCTTTCCGCTTATTAAATCACATTCCCATTACCTTGAAAACCTTTTTGTTATAGTGTAAGTATAAAGAGAAAGTAATGACAAGATGATTAGTCTTTTTTTTATTTAAAAAAATACATTTGTGAATCAAAAGAGAAGTTCCCCAAGGACAGCTAAAGGTTTCCCATTTAAGCCAAAGTCAGTGGGCTGGACAGGGAACAATCCCCAACTCTCCCTCCAAGGACAGGCTTGTTGCCCCTGCAACTGGGGAACACCATTAGCAGAGAACTTTCAAGTGTCAGTTCCTTCAGGAATTTTCCAGCTGCAGAGCATAGTCTCATCTCAGGTCACAACCTTTGCAAAGTGGTCCACATCCAATGACTCATAAAGTAGGGATAAAATGGCCCAGCCCTTGACCCAAGACAAAAGCTCTTTGACCAGTCATTTTGGTTCTAGAGCTCCCCAAGGCATCATCCAAGGCTTTTCTCAGACTACATTGTAATTTGACTTATTTTTCTGTTCAAATCCTCCTTCTTCCCTACAAGTATCAGTCTGAAGAGGACCAGACCTAATAAGCACGTTGCACACACAGTCTCAGCAACCAACCTATAAGGACAAAAACACTGAAAGAAAATAGAGAGCACTAGGCTACATGATACAGTCTCTGAAAATTTTTAATAAAAATCTATTGGACAAGGCTGGGCATGGTGGCTCGTGCTTGTAAGCTTCAGCCTATGAAGCAGCCAGGGCTAGGGATCGCGGTTCGAGTCCCACCTGGGATCCGTAGTGAGACCTAGTTCTAACAAAATAGCTGGGCGTGGTGGCGCGTGCCTGTAATCCCAGCTACCTGGGAAGCTGAGGCTGGGGATTGCTTGAGTCTGTGGTACCCCGGGCAACGAGAACCTGCGGTTCCACGGGCAAAAAATAGCGAGACCTAGTCTCAAAAAAAAAAAAAAGAAAAAAGAAAATCTATTGGACAAGGAGATAACAACCTGGTGAGTGTGTGTGTGTGCGCATGTGTGTGTGTGTGTGTGTGTAAATGATTACATGATGATTTTAAAGGAAGTAGGATTACAAAGACTCAAACTCAATATTTCTATATGCCTGAACACCTCTTGATCATCACCACAATGTCACCAGGGAGAGGAACCAAGTCTGTACCTCCTCCTTTTGTCTCCCAATACTCGTGTATATAGGAGCTTTGTGAACTGTATTTCTGGTTGTCATTGGGAGTTTTCTCTTTAGGTATTCCAATAGCCCTAGTCTTTGATTAACTTCTCCCATGGGAGAGCCATTCTGGACTGCAGCAGCACAAGAGAGACTTGAGAGTGGAGATGTCCTCCTCTATGTTGAGCCACTTCTGGAATCAATCATGCACTTCTTCCCCAGCTAACACTGATGTTCTCTCCAGAGGTACTTAGCCAGTGATAAAAGCTATGTAGCTTTAGTCTGAAATAGAAAATAAAATTTTCATGCTGGTTTCTGATTCCTACCATCTGGAATAAAGGAAATAGAAAGAAAAATGTGCATTTTTCCTTGTTAGGTTGATAGTGACCCTTAGTTAGAATTCTGAGGTATTAAAAAGACAGTCATCTTTGAAGTGGCTCAAGGAAAGGAAGGTTTAAACAGGATGACACAGAGAAAGGAAGAAATGAACTTTTCTATTTGGAAGTTCAATTGAAGTCCCGGAGTTTGCACTGGAGATATATTGAAGTATGTTACCCCCCCCCCCCCCGTTTCCTCTTGGAGATCATTGCTTTTGAAAGGAAGAAGGGTCAACAGAGGAAAATTTTAGAGGAACATCCTTTGTATTTCAGCAAACAAGTGAACAGATGAAGAAAGAATTTGCAAAGAGAATTTCTAATTGCAAAAATTTTAGTTAGACTTTTTGCTGTTGTGAATCCCAAATTCTAGCCCAACTATTCCTGCTGTAGATTGAAAACAATCAGATCATTTTCTAATGCTCTCACAATGGTTGTTGTTGTGGTGGTGATGATGATGATGATGATGCTGGTATCAAACATTTTTATGGTAATTGACATTTTTTAATGTCATGCTTCATTATAACTGAAAGAGAAAAATGTCATAGCCCTCCTTATATTTGTTTATGCAACAGAGGTAGTGTGCAATTTTTTCCCAGCATTTGACTTAGGACAATAGGTAAATGAACTCTTTGATTTTTTACTTCAGTAAATCTGCCTTAAATTTCACTAACTCTTCTGTGTCCCTGTTGAGGAAATGATTTGGTTATGATTGGGATGGAAGTTTATACTATCCTTCACAGCACTTACGAATAGCATAAATATTTAATAATTGCTGAGAGAAATCTAGTGGCTTTATTAAATATATCTATAATCTCCATCTAGCAGCCTGCTGGTGTTTCAGTTCCAGTCAACAAGCAATTACTTGCCTTGTGACATAAAGATGCTGTGCACAGAAAAACAACACAGACTAAGAAACTTGCAGTAGACTTTACAAAGACAAGCCATAAGACATTAAATGTATGTGAGGGATTCAAAACAGGGTGTCTTGAATGTCACTGTGCTCTGGGAGGGGGGGGTCTACTGAGGGAGGATACCTGACATGACAGGAGCCAGGGAGGGAGAATACCGGGGTCAGATTTGATCAGAGCCAATGATGAGTAAAAGAAGGAGAGGTAACTGGATACTCCAGTGGGTGAAGGCATTCTCAATGAGCCCTGAGTTGTTAGAACACAGAACCTTTCTGTGAGGATGAGAAAACCTTTGCCTGGAGTCTAACTTTTCCTAACACATGATATCAGACCATTAAAAACAACAAATGACAATTTAATTATTGAAGATTCAAAATAACAAGAGCAAATACAGTGTGTACTATCTCCCAAGTATCAAGGAAAAATATGAATCCAGATTAATCTTTTGTGTCAGAATAATTCATTCCTGTTTTAATTAGTGAAGATACAGAAATAAATGTTTTTCCTCAAAAAGATTTTAAACTTCTCTCATTGAGGTAACATCAGTTTACAACAGCATATATGAGTTAGAGGTATGAGACCACACCCTCCAGGTGTACAGTACCATACCACACCACAACCAAAGCAGCCTCAGTTTTCCATTACAGTCCATGGGGCCCCATCTCCCCTTTCAAGGTAAAATTTTTAAAAACTTTTTATTTTCTGCTATTGTTTACTAGTGTTGAGAAGGCTTTAAATCATAGTTGTTCCCTCTGTGTTTCTATAGTATTTTGTACTTAATTCACACTAACTAGGCTGTATAGAAGTTTTTACTTTTAGCTTCCATTGAAGGTTATCCAAGTAAATGATACTCTCCATTCTTTCTATAAAGCTTACTGACTGAAGAAGAAAAAAAAAAAAAACTTGCTGATAGTCAGGATACTTACTACTTAAAAATTCTACTCTTTAAATGTCCTAAAAGGATTCATGCCAATAGCATGTTTGCTCATCAAGAATCAGTTGGGTTGGTTCCACAACCCATTTAATCCAACTGTACTTGTCAATTCAGTTATTTATTTTTATTGCAAATACATTAATAATAACACATAGATACAAAGGGGGCTATTTCTATGAAAAGAATTGAATGATTTAGAAACTATTTATAAAGCCTAGTCACTAAACAATCCTGTGAAACTAGATTTAAGACTGGATAAAATAATGAGATGTGATTCTGTCCTCAGACTGATGGTGTGTCTTTCAATTCCCCGTGTACTTTAAAGAATTTTGAAATTACGTATCATTTATATACCTGTGGTGGCCCATATCTTTGTGACCCTGTGTCAAAATATTTGTGAATGCAGTCATTTGTATTAAGTGAGAAAAGTAATCATACTCCCTGTTTCAGTCTATTTGGTTCCTATTAACTAGCCAACTGCTAGTCCCAAAAGTGAACTACCTACTATCTGGTGATCATTGGTTTACAAGGACTTGTGTGACTGAAGCAAGCACCTGAGGTGGAATCAAGTGAATCAAGTGAGTATTCAATTTCAGAACACTAGAGACAGAAACCCATAGATTTCAGTGTACTTCAGGGGATCCAGACAGTGTGGAGTTCAAAGCTTTGCAATGTCACTAACTGGCATAACTTCACAGAAAAATGTTTAGAAAAAGTGTTAAGACTAGCATGTGTTATCACCAATGTTTGAGGACCATTTTAGTCCTCAACAAGAACAGCAAGATCAGCTACTAGACATTGCTTTAAATGTAGTATGATTTAGCATGATTCAAAATTCATTTATTTTGTGAATTATTTGACATTTTGTTTCAAATCATTGAAATCATTTTGTTTCAACTATATCAAATCTTGACTCAGTCTGTACTGATTCAATGACTGGAGCTTTTGAGTTCCTTGAAGTTTTGGATTTTTTTAATGCAGTGTTTCTATAACTTGAACAATGTGTGTTCTTGTTTTAAAGGGAAGGCATTCTCATAGACACTCCCCTCCCAATGTTGCCTTACATTATTTTATTGTAATATAAAGTAAATATGCACATATTTTACTGAATGCAAAATATGTATTCACAGCTCCTAGTCAACTAAAAAAAAAAAAGCCAGGTTTGCAGATTAAATACCTTACAAAACTACAAACCATTAAAATTCAAATTATTGGTACTAATTTAATGTAATACATGATGTTGTTTTTCTGAAATTACACTGCTGATGTAGACTTTAAGGATACAGCCTCAGGTTAGGTTGTACAATAATCAATTTTTATATTTTGACAGTATGTATAGTGTATAGATGGTAAAATGCATATTCTCCCAGGTATGATTTTATTTCCTAGTTTAGAATAAATAGGTTTCCTGTACAATCAAAACTTTTCCAGTGAATAATGGCCTTAGAATAATTTTCATGGAGTGTCAACTCTATAAATTAATTACTTTAAAATACGTTTAATAGCCGGGCACGGTGGCTCGTGCCTGTAAGTTTCAGCCTATGAAGCGGCGGGGGCTAGGGATCGCGGTTCGAGTCCCGCCTGAGGCCCGTAGTGAGACCTAGTTCCAAAAAAACAGCTGGGCGTGGTGGTGCACGCCTGTAATCCCAGCTACCTGGGAAGCTGAGACTGGGGATTGCTTGAGTCTGTGGTAACCCAGGCAACGAGAGCCTGCAGTTCCACGGGCAAAAATAGCAAGACCTAGTCTCAAAAAAAAAAACAAAACAAACAAACAAACAAAAAACCCAAAAACGTTTAATATTGTAGCATTTAAAAGATTAGTTTATAGGAATTCAATTAGTAAAATAATAATCTTCATCATTAATAATTTTTTACTTAGTTTCTGAGCAACATATTCACCTGTAAAATAAGCATGACAACCAGATGCTACTGTATAGATTGTTTTTTCTTAACTCTGAATGTCTCCAGCATCATTCCATGTGATGAGCTGATTCTCCCATCACTTTTCTCTATTCTTATGGCTTTGAAGTCTTTGACTAGCCAGCACTCTTTGGTGGTGCCTTTCATGCAAATACAGTCACAAATATTCAGGGCCTAGTGTTACAAAGCAAATCAGTTAGAAAATAGTTATTTTGTTAAAGCAGACTATGCATTCATTAATTTTTTAACTTATTAGTGAAATGAAAATGAAGAAATATTTTTACCAAAAATGAAGACTCCATAGGTCATATTCATGCCCTTATAGAAGTCCAAAGACTAGTTTTAAAAATGCCACTCCAGAGTAGAACTAGAGTGGAACTCTAATTTCATAGTGAAGGGAATAAGACCAATGATAAAATGGATTTGGGATATTCATAAAGGTTTTAGAATAAAGCATCAGTCACTGTTTGCTTTTAAATGAAAAAGAAAAATGGGGGTGATATAAGCATGGAAAATAAACAGGGAAAGAGAGGTGACTAAGGCTAAAACCATAACAAAAGAGGAAGCAAGAGTCCAAGAGGAAGGAGTTATTCCAAAGGAAGGAACCAAACAAGGGGAGAATTAAGCAAGTAAACCCAGCAGTTTCTAGATGCTTAGGGGTTTAGCCTGACTGCTATCCGACATGTAGGATCAGCATGGAGACCCTCAGATTCTGTGGCTGTTGGTAGTTCTCTGTTTCCACTTTCAGATGCTAAAAATACACACAGATGCTCTCTTGATGCCCCTCTTTAGATCATGAGCTCCTCAAGAGCTGGACCATTGTTTCTCCATTTCTGTCTCTACTACTTCACACAATTTCAGGCACACGCTAGGGCTCAAGTAATATATGTGGAATGAAAAAAATATCTATGCTGGCCGGGCACAGTGGTGCCTTTACTCGCAGCCTACGAAGCACAAGGCTGAGACTGGGAATCGCTTGAGTTCGCGGGTTGGAAACCCATCGGGGCAACATAGTGAGATCTAGTCTAAAAAAATAGCTGGCCGTGGTGGCGCATGCCTGTAATCCTAGCTACCAGGGAGGCTGAGGCTGGAGATGCCTTGAGTTCGTGGTACCCCGGGCAACGTCAGCCTGCGGTTCCATGGGCAAAAATAGCAAGACCTAGTCTAAAAAAAAAAAAAAATCCTATCCTGGAAGGAACATAAAAGACTTCATAGAACAGGGTTTCCCAATTTCCAAACTAAAGATTAGCAAGTTAATTTTTACTGTCTAGCAAGAGCTCCACTGTGTTTGCTACTATATATAGCAGCAAGAATATATTAATAGACACTCATTCTTCAAATCAGGTCTTCCTGATTCTAGAGAACACATTGTTAACCATTTTGATAGAATATTTCCAATTTTTGGTCAAGTTACCTTTTTTTTTCTTTTTTAAGAGACTAAGTCTTAATGTGTTGCCCAGGTTAGTGCTGAACCTGGGGACTCAAGTGATCCTTAGCCTCAGTCTCCCAGATAGCTGGGATTACAGGTGTTTCCCACCATACCTGGCTATTTTTTAGAGACTAGGTCTTGCTATGTTGCCCCTGGGTGGTCTCAAACCCACAGACTGAAGCAATCCCTGACCTCTGCCTCCCAGTTCTGGGATTACAGGTGCACGCCACCACACCTGGCCCTAAGTCAAGTTACTTTTAGACTTCTATTTTTCAAAACCATAAGATGGGCATTATGACAGAGACAGCCAACTGTCCACTAAAATTTTACTTCCCTTTTACTGTATGTTTCCCAGTCTTTTGTTACCCAAGTGAGAACTTCACATGTCTGTATGCAAACAATGCATAACTTCTTGTTCAGTTTATAGGTTGCCAGTTGAAATGGAGACTGTTGATCTGGTGAAAAGGGCAATGTATTATCAAGGTGTTGCAGAAAATGAATGTTTCTCATATCTCGTTTCCTTGAGGAATAAGTGTGTTCTATGAATGGATAGAAGAGTGAGAACAGATATTTAGTGCTAGAGAAGTGAACTACATAGAGAACTACATCATCAAATCTTTGAACTTCCCCTTTCAGAGACTGGAGTTGTCCCTAGGAAGGGATATTTTCCTTCCCTTCTTATATCAGTTGTGAAGAGATGGTTATTTCGCATTAAAGGAATTTTTGTGAAAATGATATGGCATTTCAGAATCTGTGCTTGTAGGAAGTGGGTGTACCTCCTCCCATTCTTTCCCCTTCTGTTGGTTAGTTGCAGATAATAATGCATAGAGAGTGATGGAACAGTAAGATAACAAGCTCTATCTACTGATTAAGAACCCTAACTTGTGTTGATACAGTGGGAAATGAACTTCTATTGCATTTGGGCTATTTTAATTTTTTAAGTCTATTTCTTAACAGTACATGGTGTTACCTTTACTAATACATAGGTTACATAGTAGCTCTAAAATTCTGTATTATTGGGGGAATTAAATGAGGTAAAGCATGTAATTTAGTCCATTGTGATGAAGCATGTAATTTAGTCCATTGTGATGATTAATTCTATGTATCAATTTTACTGGGTCATAGGGTGCTAGATATTTGGATAAATGTTATTCTGGGTGTGTCTGCATGGGTGCTTGGATGGGATACACATTTGACTTGGTAGTCTGAGTAAAGCAGATCGCTGTCCCTGCTGTGGGTGGGTCCCCCAAGCTGACTCTACGGAGAAATAAAAAGGAAATTCTTGGCTATTGTTTCAGTTGGAACATTATTCTTTTCCTATCTTCCAATTTGTACTAAAATATCAGATCCTCTTGGCTCTAGGGTCTATCAGCTTTCAGATGGAACTTACACCATCAGCCCTCCTGGATCTCCAGCTTCAGATCCTCTTGGCTCTAGGGTCTATCAGCTTTCAGATGGAACTTACACCATCAGCCCTCCTGGATCTCCAGCTTGCTGCCTATAAAACTTGGGATTTCCCAGTTCCCAGTTTGCATGTGTCAGCCAATTTTATATATGTATATTACCTCTATATTTCACACATCATATATTCATGTACATACATACATATTTGAATCACACACACATATATATGTACACACACACACACACATATATATATATACATCTTGTTGGTGTTGTTTCTCTAGAGAATCCTAATATGCATATTCATTGTTCAATATATATACATTCTTTTTTATTTTTCAGCACAATAATTAAATCCTCATTTCTTGCTGCTCCTTCATTTTTGTTTGTTTTTATTTATAGTAGATATGACAGATTATTTACTCCCTCTGGCATCCTTAAAAGGACCCTTCTTGTCCAAGTAAGAATACACCAAAATGTAATAAAAGCATAACATATATGCTTTTATGTCTGGAATTCATCCAGAATATATTCTAATGTAGTCATTTCCATGCATACATCTTTATTGTCATATTCCTTCACTTTACAATTTTCACTGAGCTCACTGCTGCTCTGCTTCTGATTTCACCTGGAATGCTGAACTTTCATGCTGGATATGCATTACTCCTCTTGGACACAGTGAAGTCTGCCCTCTGGCACCATCCACCACCACTTCTGGCTTTATCCAGCACTCCAGCCTCACTTCCCATATTCAAATTGAGCTCTGGAAAAGGAAAGTACTGTGCTGTGTGGATTTAATAGTGGCTTCCTTTGACATTTAGGTAAGTACTGATAAATTCAAGGACATCAGGGGTCATGCTCTTACCTAGGAAATGAAGAAGCATAGTGAACCAGTGCTAGTACCAAACACACTGGTAGTTCTCAATTTCTGTATTATTGTTAAGCAGCATTTTGGAAAGACTGCAGAGATATTAAGTGGGTCCTTTATGCATTACCCAGGCCCGAACTTATCGCTTATCTTTCTCATTAAAGATGTTAGACACTTGAGGGCAGGTACTTTGACTTGTTGGTGGGTGTATTCTCAGTTCCTAGCAAAGAGCTTAGCTCAAAAATACTTGTTAAATAAGTGAGCAAAGATTCAGCATCCTCAGACCCTTTCAGTACATGAAAGTCCTACCACCATCACTACTTTTACTTTCATTAAGCCTTTATTTTATTTCCTCTCTATTCACTAAAAGTTATCTAAGTTGACAGCAAAATAAGAAGTAGTGGACTTGCTCCTAGTTAGATCAAGGGTGCAACTGAACATTAGAGCTAATATTTGAGATATAGAAAACCAGGCATATTCATTCTTGTTCCTCAAAACTAATACCTCCTGCAAGTTCTAAGTCCCTAATTGTAGTGGCAGTCCCACAGGCCAACTCCCACAAGCATATACAGCTCTTGTTAGCATTACAGTGACTAGCAATACCAGTGAGACCACTAATTACTATTGCTATTATAACCCAGCGCTACAATCTTGGGTTTGACATAGTAAGACTTTCATGGGACAAATTTATATATGTTGATATACATTTTTCTCATTTAACATTTGAGATGTGTAAAAATGACTATCATTTTATAGATAAGGCTATTAATTTTCAGGTAAATTATTCTCTCAAGGTCACACAGCTGAATTGGAGAACTTTGGATTAAAACTCGGGTCTGTGCTCACAAATGCTGTCAAATACAGTGTTGGCTGTTCTGATGAAACCATTCTGCTCTTTAGTAATAAGAGTCAAAGTTCAGATTCTCTTTCTAGAATAGTGATTCCATCCTGCCATGAGCCTTTTAAATGAACAGGAGTTAGTACTGTAACTAAGCATTAGACAAGCAAGGTCCTCCCTCTGGCTCAAGTAACTAAGTTTTGAGATTTGATTTTATGTTATCCATTCAGATCAACAACTCAGCTGATTTGATGCTTCAGCTTCTGTTTGATTCCACGTCATCTGATAATTCCTTTAAATAATCTGATGTGGCTAGAGCAGCAGTTTCCCCTCAGATCTTGGCATTTTTCCTCAGGCATTTAGCACCTTGCCAGTGGCTAAGTCACATTTCCAGATCTCAGTACTATGTGAATTACTATTCTGGTGAACTCTGAAAAATGTTTCCATCAGGGAAAGTGCTGATCAGATGAAAATCATATATAGTTTACCATGAAAATAAACTAATTATATTGGAGAGCTCTGAGTAATTCAAATTTACTTGAATTTAACACAATTACAATCATATTAAATTCTCCCTCAAGACAACTTTTTACATAACCCAGGTGGAAATATGGGTTATTCCATCTCCAGGCAACTTATATTGATCCTATTAAGTCTATCCTGCAAGGTTTTTTTTCCTAACCCTGAGGTCATACGGAAAAAGGTTTATCCTTTTTTACATACCACTGCTGCTCAAATATTTTTGTCATCTGCCCTGTTCTTTGAAGCATCAAATCACCCTCACCTCTGCCTGCAAGCCTTCTTTGTCTTGCCCACTTAACTTTTTCTTAATAAGGCTCTCCAGTCATTATTTAGGTCATTATCTTGTAAATGCTCTCTAAATCTTTTCCTAAGAATGGCATCCAAAGTAGCACACACCTTCTAGGACTTCAAAAAACATCTTTCTTTTAAGTGTGATTATGAAGTATTCAAAACAAACAAAATGCATAAAGAATAGTATAACAAATACCTACATTCCTATAAACAGGAGGCCTTCAGCCTCCTCTTGTCTTTCTGAGTTAATCATGTATGATATCACAGAATGATAATTTACCATTCCAACATATTTATTATGCCTCCAAAGCTCATTTTTAATTATCCTTTGTGCTGATAAGGGTGATATGGTTAAACTGGGGGTCTAGGCCCCAGCTTTCTAATACTGCATTAGGATTGTGCCATTTTGACCTGGTGGGTGAAGACTCAGAGAAGGGAAGCCAAGGTTTCTTGTAAGAGAGACGGAGATAAAAGAGTTAGGAAGCAGCATGGCTAGGGAACAGAGCAGAAAGCAGCAGAGCATCAAGGAGGCTGGGGGTCCTGCAGTTGCAGCTGCCATGTGTGGCAACACAAGGAAGGAAGCCATGCTTTGGGCTTCCATCCCCAGCCCAGGTCTACAAGGAGCCTGGGGAAGCATGCTAGAGAAACTTGTGAACTGTGTAAGCTGACTTGGGAGTTCGGTACTTGGAAACTTATTTTAACTTGAAAACTGAAAAGCTTGAGAATTGGCTGGAGACCTGATGAAAACTTGGAGTGCTGCTGTTTTCATCATAAGATGTCTGAAGTGGTTGCTGCTGCTGTTCTGAGTGAGTCTGGGTTTGGGCTGCTTCAGAGTTGAAGCAGAAGAATGCTAGTGTTGTGACTTTTGGAGGTGAATCAACAATGCCATCTCAGTTTCTTCATTGGGTTTGAATCTCCTGCTGCTGGCTTGAAGGTGGGCTAGATGCCATATTTTAGATGCATGTGGTTGAAGGACCCATGTGAGCTTTTTGGACTGGACACTGAACTGTGTGGTAAGGTAATCAGAGGGGTCCCTTGGAGCCTCAGTGACTCTCGCTCATTTTCTCTTTTCAGTGAATACGTTTTGTTTTTGCCTCTTTTAAGATAATTTGGTCTTACTACTACTTTCACGGGCTGGGGACAAACCTGCAAAGTGGATGGGTTTAAGGGACTAGCTCCCCCCACTTGTAAGTTTAGTTACATACCCTGCTTTGTTTGTTTTGTTACCCGATTTCAGCGTCAGCCATGCCATTTCAAATTTACAGCTATCAATATTGTTTTTATAAACCTTCCATATGAGAGTTGATGCTTATCTTTCTTTTCTATTTTTTAATTATTCTTCCTCACGATGATTTTTTTATGTTCAACTTAGAAATTCTTACTATTATCAATTTAAAAAAATATAGAACTGCCAACAGCAGAAAATGGAAACCATTGCTTCATATTCTGATGTAATCACTCCATGTAATTTAAAGACATGTTTTAGATTTTCTGTTCAATTACCTCTTAAGTCTAGATAGGTACTAAGTATGACCACTTTATGTTCTTTTTTTCAGGAAGTTTCAAGCAATAAGAAAAAAAATTGTAATCACATCCTATGACGGAGGTGATACTAGTTTGGTAATCTGAGTTTTATGAGGAAGATTAAATTTTCTCCCATATCTCTGTGGTCATGGGGTCTACTAATAGGTTTATCTGTAAGCTAGACCTGGCAGATAGCTATGTGAGCCTTCCTGAGAAGCACTAAGTGATGCACATATAATGTTTGTTCCAAAGTTAGCAGGAGTTGACTAAACTTTCCCATGTTTAGGGACTGTTGACTCTATTGAAAGCTCAAATTCTTCAAAGGGCTTAATAAAATATAAAACCTGGGAGATTATTAGCTATTCAAGATCTGCCTTTGACATTGTAGTTTAAAGAATATTGTGTACACATATTTTAAAAGAAAATATTTTTAATTTTCTGATATTTTCAAGTCTTCAATAAAGTAATATTTGATTTAGATGTTGTTGCGGTTGAAATAAAAATTTTTCCCAATATGTAAAAATAGTTTCAGTATCTGTTTCAAATGGATTTTATCTTGATTAGTCACAAAACAACAAATTATTTTTAGCTTATTATACAGAGAGAAAAGAGTTGAATATAGATTATACTTTTGAGAAAAATTATTTTAGAATCTTTAATATTAAATAAACTGAAATATGTACAAATCTCTGTAGATATCAAATGGTATATTAATCAAATAAAGTATGTAGCTTCAGCATTTATAATAAAGTTGTATTCCTTATTTGTTCAAAAGACAAGTCTATAAACATACTAATATATTTCTAGGGAAAAAATAGATTAAGTTAGCAGGACCCCCAAACTAAATAATGTATGATTCCCCATTTTGAAAATTATTAAATTATAGAATTATTAAATTATTAAAATACAACACTTAGTTGAACCAAAAGATTACAAACACTTCTGACATTTGAACATTTTTGCTTCCATTTCTAAATTTTAATAAGGGAAGTAAAATATTTGAAATGAAATGAAATTTCCTTTGCTCCCTCCTTAGTTCTAATCTTTTCTTTCCCGGAGATAATTACTATTCACAGGTCAGGAATCTACTGTCTGTCCTTTAGTGCATGGTTTTATATTTATAGTGTAAATACTATATGTATATTATATTTATGTTATCTTTATTGTTCTTAACTTATGGTTCCTATCTTTTCTGAAACTATTTTACTGCTCAATTACAGAGAACTGCTGCATGTTGATTAATACAGATATGGGTCACTCACATTGGTTGCTGTATCCTATTTCATCTCATAATTTGTTTATTTGCTAATGGAAAAGTGATTGTTTCAAACAGTTTGCTACTTTTTTCTCTGAAGACATGGTGTATTTTATTCATTCCCTAGTTTCTTAACAGACTAACAATAAAAGTTTGGTATATTGACAAGTCCACCTGCTGGGCCCAAAGAAAACTAAAATCATTTTGAGACAAGTTGGCATTTTTTCATCTGATCCATCATCCATAACCTGTTCTATGTCTTTTACTTCTGTAATATAAAGCTATAGTAGACTTTGAATTCCATTTTTCAGAGTTCAATCCTTCAGGCAGCTGACCAGAGCCTTGGAGTTTCAACTGCACCATGCCTTCTTTACAACTTTTACAGAGGGCATCTCCCCATCTTCCTGCACAGCTGGCTGCTTTCTAGCATCTAACTGTTCCTTCATCACTGCCACAACTTCATTATACTCTTTAGATCTCAACATATTACCTATTGTGAAGATATTTCCTCCAAAACTAAGGTTAATTCAGATAAAAAAATAATCCAAGATTGTTGCAAGAAAAACTCTATAATTTTTGTATAAATATCTGGTTTTGTTAAGGGGCAAGCTGAGGAGCACCTCCTTCTTCAACCTCTTCAACTGTCTCTCTGTTGGGTAAAGGTCTGTTTTCAATGAACTCCATCCCCACTTTCAGTCAGAGAGATCCCAGGTACCTAGCTAGACCCACAATGCCCATCATCCTATGAATCTGCCATGACTTGACTTTTTGTAGCAGGGATTGATGAAACTAAAGGGTGGAGTTAAGCAGCTGTGCTTGATAGACCAGGAAGGCCTTGTAGGCAGTAGGGGAATTGGTATTGCCTGCTTTCAGCATCCACGTCAAAAACCTTCTGCAATTCCAGCTCATACAGCAATACTGGTAGGAAGTATCAACCAATTAATGTCTCTCTCACTGTGTGTGCATGTGTGAGTGCACACATGCTCCCCTCTTTCCATTTTGTAACAGGGTAATCCCCAGAAAAAGGGGTGAGTCCAGGTTTTCTGCCCCACCCGAAGGAAAGTTGAAACTGAGCAATATGGAGAAGCAAAGACTAAGAGAACGAAGGAGGGAGCCTGGAAAGGCACTTGGGGAGACACATGGAGCACAGAGACATATGAAGAAGCTCTTCTTGCTTTTCAGCCTCAGACTGGCACTAGGGACTTGGAAAGAGACACTTGAAATTGACTTGGGTGAAAGACCAGTGGGGAGGCTAACAATGGTAGCCTTTATCTAACTGTGATTTTGCTCTTTCCCTTCCAGATTTTCCTGGCTTCTTCTGCCCCTTTCCTGTGCCTTAGATTTCGGACAAGCTTTTGGATCTTAGTGGCCCAGTTTTAGTCCATGCCTGTTTGGGCATTTACCCACAGGGGATGGATTGTAACTTTGGGTGTTTCATGTTTTAACCACTGTTTCTTAACACCTAAATGTGCAACCCCAGAGTCTCTGCCTTCTTTATAACATGTAGGAAATAATTGCACCTTTTAGGGCTGTTGTGAGAACGAAATATGCAGATACATAAAAAGCACTTAGAATTGTGCCCAACACGGTGAACAATCAACAATACATCATTTAATACATTTCTTTCCTACCTAAACTGTGTTTAGTTTCTGCAGTTTGCAGCCACAACAACTATTCTATTCAGAAGTTTTTACTTATCTTAGTTTGATGAGTAAGAAATACACCTTATGGCTGTTATTGCTTTTTCCTCAATACTAGTGAGTCTAAGCATTTTTTCCATGTTTATTAGTCATTTGAATTCTGTTTTGTGTGTGTGTTTGTGTGTGTGTGTGTGACTTGCTCATTAGTAGACTTTATGCATTTTCTATTGGGATATTTTTCTTATTGAATTGTAAACTGCCTTTATATATTCTGGATACTAAGCCTTTGCTTTATGCATTGCAAATATGTTCTCTCAGTCTTTTGCTTGCTTTTAACTTTGTTTATAGTGTCTTTTATCATGCTGAAGTTTAAGTTTTGATGTGATCCAATTTATTAGGCTTTTCTTTTATCAGTTAGGCTTTTTGTTCCTCATTGAAATGCTTTTCTATCTTGAGGTCATAAATATGTAATTGAGGCATTCTTTTTTGTTGTTGTTACATTTCAGTGTTAATACTATATGGACCATGATTTTAAAAATTAATTATGATAAATGTCACACCAATAGGATCTTTCCATTATTTCTCAGCTGCTAATTTACCACCAATGAGTGCAGCAGAAATGTCTGTTCAGAAATACCAAAACCAGGAAACAAAGAGGTATATCAGGAAAGACTGATAATACAAATGCTGTTTCTTAGAGCCGGACTAAAGTATCTAGTGCATACATTATCTTGCCCTTTCAAAGCCTTTCCATCCACATGTGAACACCCCTCATACATGTTTTAGCTATATCTATCTAACTAGAGGTCAGCAATTCAGGAGATAGTGCTATGTCAGACTAAAATTAGTTTTAATTTTTCCTAAGGAGATTCTTGGCCAAAACGATTAAGAACAGAATGTGTAGTATAAAATTTTTTTGCTCTAGTCCTGTTTATGGTCTGGTGAAGTTCACTAACTTCTGCATCAGTGCGTTCATATGAGACTTGAAATGGATGGGACCATTTAATTAATCCTTTCCAAACTTCTTTCCATATCTATTTTGGCCCAGAGTAGAAGTCGTCTGGTGTTGCAGATTCTTTCTGCCACTAAAATAAAAATAACTATCTTTACTTGCTTCATTTGCTTCCATATCTCTCACCCAGGAGTCCATGTAAAGTTGAATTTCGCACACATTCAAAGTTTATTTACTTCAAACTTGGTTAATTTTGCTTAAAGTCAAAGTTGGTGAGGCTACCATAGTATCATTGGGAAGGCACAGATGAAACACCTGGAGGTCTCTGCAGTTCATTATAATTTTCTGCTGGGTTTGAAGTTCTACCAACAGAAATTTGAGATATGTACTATTGTCAAATTCTAAGGTTCATGAGAACAGCTTATGAAAGTATTGATTATGATTGAGTAGATCAAGAATGAGGCCCAGGCAGCTGCATTTTTACATGCAGCCTAGTGAAGATTGTTCATGAGTCTCTGAGAAAATGTAGGTTCACCTCCAAGAGTCTTCTGTTACCTTTGGAACATTCCAAAACAGGGTAAGACATTTATATTAATAGTAATCAAGTATTCACTTATCCTGTTACCACAATTATCATAGCACCTGTGATTTATTATAGTCATTTAAGACATTTGGGGGAGAGAGATCTAGAAAAAAAGTAACTTTGTTGAAGTGAGAAATACAAGTAGAGACTGATTTAGTGTATAAATTAAGAATTACTTGGAAAGGACATGTTTGATGGTTCAGAAAGGAAAAAGTACTAGGAAAGGCACAAGAATCTGTGGTCTCTGCAGATGGGAGTGGAGATGGTCACTGGGCACATCTCATTTGCTGATCCAGCCTTTTCAATTGTGCCTATGAATGTGGAAATGTCCTGGGTCTTCCTCTCAAACTATGTTCTCTCCTTAAATGACACCACTTTAAGTGGGTAAACTTGATGGTATGAGAATTGTGTCTGATAAAAATAAAAAATGATGCCCAAGATGGAATTCCTCACACAAGGTCCATATTCAGAATTCCTATCTTTTGCAGGTTAAGCCTCACCCAAAATTGAATCCTAAACCAATAAACCTGTAGTTCCCTAATCAGCAGATGACACCTGTGAGCTCATCTACATAGGACTCCCTGCCTTCTTTTGAGAGAAGTTGGCTTTGCCTGAAATTGGCCTTACTTTGGCTGGTAACCTGCCCCACCCTCTTTCTCTCTACAATAACCCCCATTTTACTGACCCCCTTTCAGTATCTAACCTCTAGACAGGATACTGCCCAATTAATAAATTATTTTAGAAAGCCAATTAGATCTTCAGATTTATGTATTTTGTTTTCTAACACACCTCAAGAAAATCTTTATAAAAATCATAGTGTACACACTAAAAGACAAAATTAGTGAACATACAAAGACCAGTCAAATAGAACATATCCAAGACCAAATAGGAAGAAACCATTTTAATAATAGAGAGAAAAAGATACATGGAACTGAACCAGAAGACCTAACATACATGTGATTGGATTCTGACAAGGAGAGATGAGAGGGAATGTGTCAATAGCAATATATGATGAAAACAAGATGGTCAGGAAGCTCAGTGGACTCTGGTGATGATTGAGGGGGTCTTGGTGGTAGGTGTGGCTTGATAACAACACCTGAAGGGGGAATCCTATACATCTACTACACATACAAATGATGTCAACCAATGTTACCTCAATGGGAAGAAAAAGAAAATGAGAGAATCCAAATTCCCAAGCTCCATCATAGTATTGTGATGGCAGAACTCTTAGTGCCTTATACCAGGATAATAAAAATCATCTTTAAAAGGGAAATTCATATTTGATTATTTGATGCTTATTTAATTCTTTAGAGATATGACCTTTTTTCTAGTTAATTGAATTTTTTTTTTACCACTATAGTCTTGTTTAAGAATATTATTTCAAAGGAACATTTTACCTTCTGCTATACCTAACAGAACAGAAAAGCATATTTTGAAGAAAGGTTTGCCAAGGACCTTTTCCCTCAAAAAATAAAAGTGGGGAAAAGAATGTGAACTGTTAAAAATACGCAATGTGGGATGATGGCTAAACTACTTCATTGATGCAATAGAACTGAACTGACCCCTCTCTGAGCTTTCTGGCTTGCGTGGGAGGTGGGGGGAGCCCTGCCCTTTGTGGCCACATGGGTTTCTAGGCCCAGGGTCGCTCTTGCCTCCTCCAAGTGGGCCAAGTCCTTTGTGTCTTGGATTTTGGCCCATCCGGGCCCTGGGTTCCAGGTGAGAGGGCCAGGGCTTGGGGGGCAGGCACCCTGTGCACCAAGCCTTCTACTCACAGGAGGTGGGGGAGGTGGTAGTGAGACATTTAACCTCCTCTCTGGAGCACTCCCACTCCAGTCAGCCCTCATCAGGAACAAGAATTTGGTAAATAATCCAACAGAAGAAATAGATGATGAGGGCAATTTGAGTAAGAGCCCTGGACACACATATCCTCTGGGTAGGACCCAGAAAGATCTTGGAGCGAACTATGGAACACAAGACTGTGAGACCAACCATGGAGACGATGATTAGGATTATTCCAACACCATCATTCTCAACAAGGCCTAGGAGCTAGAACTATGATTCCCCCGGAAGCCTCCAACAAAAGCCTGGTGCACCCCCCCTCTGGACAGTGGGAAACAAACCAGACCAACTTTCAATCGACATATCTCCCCTCCAGGAAATTTTTTCAATCATCGACAGTATGGAAGAGATATACAGAACAGAGGAACTGGTACTATCAGACTTCAAACGAGCTTGGATGGGCTACCTGATGCAAGCTAAGACTGGTTATTATGAGAAGCAGCATCTAACATGCTCCAGAACACTGAACCTCACCCAGGAAAAAATAAAAATAAAAAGACAAGGGCTAAACATGTACCAACAGACAGTAAAGAGAAAGGAGAGGGAGTGTCTACAGGGGTGCATGAAGGGGGTATCCCCAAGGGAACCAACAACCATAAAAAAAGGAATGATGATGTATGATACTAAAAGTAAATTTAAAAAAAGTCATGCATAGGTAAAGAGCCTCTCAACATGCAAAGTAATGTTAGCATAGCAAGTAGAGTTCATTGATATAGTGTCAGAGTCGACATTCTAGTTAAAACTACCACTTGTTGGAGAGAAGGGGGTGGGAAGGGAGAAAAGAAGAACTCACACGTTACATTTTGATGTCCTGTCCAAGAAGAATATCCATAATCATTACCTGTGGAAGTTATTAAAACACTCAACCTTCTTCCAACTACGCATCTGTGTGAAGTTGGATATTCTTTATCTATTTTAACCAAAACAACATATTGCAATAGGTTAAATACAGAAGCAGATATATGAGAATTTATGTTTTCTAGCCAAAGGTTAAATAATACCTTGTCAGGAATTCAAAAGATCTGTAACATGGAAAACAGTGCTATTCTTCTTACTTTGTGGGCTTTCTTTATTATAGTTATTGTTCATTAAAATATTACTTATGTTACTGTAAGGTGGTCTATTCTATTTTAAAATCAATTAGTGAATGGTAAATAAATTTTTGGGGACTTAAAAAACAAAAGAAAGAGAACAATAGAAATTAACTGTCCTGGTCCTTTATGCCACCCCCATTGTCATTCCAGTTTTGTGTGGATAAGCACACACATTACTTGTAGAATCAGATTTAAGGAATACAATGTCCCTATTCAGCAGAAATTCAAATTCAATGCTCTTGGTAGTTGAACTTTATTCATTATAAATAATTTTCAGGTATTTCTTTCAGAGTCCTGCATATTTGGCATACATTTTCCTTTCCTTGCAAGGGAATTCAGATCTGAATGAATTTCTCTTTGGTTTTATTATAAAGATGACTCAGAGACAGCTCCAGGTGGAATTGTTCCTCTAACATTCCCGTGTTAGATATAATCATGGTCCTATAAAAATATCACATATTTGAGGGATTTATTTCTAATAATTTTCATTTTCTTTTATACATTTCTGTTAATAGTGGTTCAAAAGATTAAAAGATCATTGTGGGTTAAAAACAATTCCCTGAGAGGATTTCTTGAGACTTCTGGATTTCAAAAAGTATTGAGCCTTTCAGCTACTCAAGCAATTATTTTCTCAAACCTTGTTGGTATAATTTTGTTTAAAAAACCTCACTTTATTGTGCATTATTGCAGTTGGCTGTATTCAACTTGTGACAGTGTTCTCTACAGTGAAAAGAACATTTTAAAACACAGTTCTTACCTAGCAGGGTGATTTTAAAAATTCTTAATTTTGAAGGGATAATGATCCCAATCTTTTGTGTGTGTGGTCAGCATCGACAATTCTATTATAATACATGATTCAGCAAGAATATTAACCATAATGATGTTTGATAGCTACTCAGTACCTTCTGGGGAAGGTTCTAGTCAATCTATAAAGTTAAGGAAAATGACAAACAAATCTCAGAGATCACAGTGTTCACTCCTGAAATGCTGTCTTCCCTAGAGTGAAATTGTCACTGCTTAATAGTGTAGAGTGATGTTTCATACTGCTTAGAGGAAGTAAGGAAGAAAGAAGAGGCCAAGTCACATTTCCTGGTAACTAAAGAGGAAGTCCTTGTGTTTCAGCAACATAGCCACAGTCTCTCGAGCACCTCAGGCTAGAGTCAGGTCTCTGTCCTTTGTGACCAATTGAAATGGCATGGACAGTTGCGCTGGCAGAATTTCAAACCTATATATAAGCTAGGATTTTTCTAGGACATGAAAGCTGAAGTCTGTGCTTTGAGGCTGTATCCAGACTTGGCAAAGCAAGTTGCAGAATTTAATTCACAAGATGGAGAGGAAAAAAAGATAGGTTGGATATTTTGGGACAAATTTCCTAAGAAACCATTATTTTCTTATTTGATGAGGTCTAAAAAATACAGTCTTCCAGTGCAATTCCACAATCTACTAACCAGGATGGATGAGCTCTATGATGACCCCACATCTCCTGGTATTTAGACTTTTGTATATCCATCCCCTCCCCCTGAACTGCAGGCAGAACATGTGATATACTTCTAACTGATAGAATCTGATAAAGATGATGGGATGTCACACTTGTTACTGCATCATGCTATGCAAGACTTAGTATTAGCCAATTGAAGTTAATATTGTGATCTTAATGAAATAAACCATCGAACCTGTATAGCAAGGAACTGAAGGTGGGAGTAGCCAGATATCTCACACCTGGAAGCAACTCAACAAAAAGCTAGGGTTCTCAGTAACAAAGCAGGAAGGAAATTAATTTTTGTCAATAACCTGAGTGAGTTTGGAGGTAGATTCTGGCCCAGTCAAACCTCAGCTGAGAACACAACCCAGCCAACATCTTGATTACAACCTTATAAGTGTCTGAGCAGAAGACATAATTAATGCATAGCAACTATGAGATAGTAAATTTGTATTAAGCTGTTAATTTTGTCATAATGTATTGTGCATCCATAGAAAGCTAATATTGACAAAAAGGCAAAGGCAAAAATAAAACAGAAAACCAAGAGCTGACAAAGGTATGGAACAATTAAAAATTTTCCCCAGGAAGATTAATTTGGTGTTTATGTAGACTTTTTAAAAATTAGATTGCACACATACACACATATACGTATATTACATCATTGTATACCCCGAGGGTCTCCCACCATCTTGTCATCTGTGAACCAGAGAAATACAGGATGATCCCACCTAGATGTGGGATATAGGGAAAACAAACAAAAGAACAAGTAAAACTTAAAACTAACAAACTGTCAGCAGAAGTGAGGCATAGAGCAAGGGAGGGGGGGAGTAAAATCAGGGGAGAGATGGGCACAAGTGATTAAAAACAATTAGAATTTTTATATATAAAAATGATAGAGGTGATATGGTGAAATTGGGGGTCCGTGGCCCCACCTTTCTAAAGCTGCATTAGGCTTGTGCCATTTTTCCTTGGTGGGTAGAGTCAGAAAAAGGGGAGTTGAATCTTCTCAAGAAATGGATGGGAGAAAAGGGATTTAGGAAGCAGCACAGCTGGAAAAAGAGCAAAAAGCTGGAGAGAGAAAGTAGCAGAGCATCAAAAAGGCTTGGGGACTCTCAGCTGCTGCTGCAGGTGCAGCAGCAGGGCAGGGAAGGAACCATGCTATGGGTTTCCATTTCCAACTCAGTCTGGAGAGGAGGCAGGGAAAGCAAGCTGGAGAAACTTGTGACCTGTGTAAGCTGGCTTGAAAACTTGGTATGTGGAAACTTGCTTTATCTTAAAAACTGAAAAGCTTGGGAACTGTCTGGAGTTCTGAAGAGGACCTGGAATGCTGCTGTTTCCTCATGAGGTGTCTGAGGTAATTGCTCTTGATGTTGCAAGTGAGTCTTTATGGTTCAGGCTGCTTCAGGATTGTAGCAAAGAGAATGCTGGAGCTGTGTCTTTTGGAGGAGGATCGATGATGCCTTCTTGGTTTCTTTACTGGATTTGAATCTCCCACTGCTGGCTTGAAGGTGGACCAGATACTGTTTTCTTTTGGATGCAGGTGGTTGAAGGACCCATGTGCAGCCTTTTGGACTAGAGACTGAACTGTGTGATAAAATAATCAAAGAGGTCTCTTGTACCCTCAGTGACTCTTGCCTATTTTGTCCTTTTTAGTGAATAAATCTTGTTTATCCCTGCTTTTAAGGTAATGTGGTATTGCCACTGCACCCACAGGTTGGGACAAACCTTGAATGCTGTTGGGTTTAAAGGGCCAGCTGCTCTCACTTGTAAGTTAAGTTTCCCACTTTATTTTCTTATCTGATTTCAAAAAGAGTGTAAATTGATTCAATTCAAAAACTGTTTGAGAGCATCTACTTTGCATTTATATAGCATATATAATTTATAAATATAAGTTTATATTTATGTTGTATATTTAATATTATAAATGTATATATTTATATAAATATATATAAATTAATAATATATTGTATAAAATATATATAATAGATGCTCCCAATATACACTGGAGTATGTGATATATATATATATATATAGGCTTATGGCTTAACTGCTAGATATGTGACTGAAATAAGTGTAAACATGTTTATCAAAAACATGCCTAAGAATCTTCCTGGTCACACTAAGTAGTGTGTCCCAAACCCAAATTTTCACCTTAGGAAAATGAAAGGCTTAATTGTGGTTTATTCATAAATGGAATGCTATACAACAATAAAAAGAAATGAACTATAAACACACAACTTGGAATTTACAAGCATAGTGTACAGAAGCTGTTGATATACAAAGTTCAAGCAAAGACAAAACTAAACTGCTATTTACATCAGTGTGGTGGTTTTTCTGACAAGGGCAGTGACTAGATGGGAACATGAAGGGGCTTGTGGGAGCTAGTCCTTGATACAGTGCTGTGCAAATGGGTGTTTCAATTTTTGATAATTCAGATTACATGTCTATTATGTATGTATTTTTCTGTGTGATTGCTTTCCACACAGGAAAACTCACTTATCTTAAATGAATAGTTAACATAAGGATAATATTTACTCTATACAGCCTCTCTATACATCTTATGCATCCAATTCCCTTATGTCTGTATATTTCGTATGAAAAAGAAAAAACAAAGAAAATACTAAAGCAGTTAATAAATAGCAATGTCTGAAATAAAACTCATATGCTATCATTGTCTAATAAAAGACTTCAGGAACATCAGATATAGCTATAGTACACACACACACATACACATAAATCAGTGTAGGCTGGATATAGCCTTATCCTTCAATACTTCATACCTTTTCCCTAAGAAAATATATTCTCATTTAAAATGGTATAATTATTAAATTGCAGAAATTTAACTTTAGTACAATAATTTTATTTAATCTATTTAACCCTATTCTAATTTTATCAGTTTTCCCAATTAAGACTTTTATGGTATTTTCCCTCCCTTCTTCCTCATTTATCTATTCAAAAGGAATTAAAAACATTTTAATGAGTAATAATTTACTATTATCCTTAATTATTTCAATTCTCAATATCCCCAGATTTTGCCAGTGGGAGTCTCTTCAATCTCTCTGTGTCTTTTTGCCATAATCCATAAATTTTGAATACCTTCTTACCTTTTCACATAAGATATACTAGACTTGTATTTTATTTCCCCTAATTTCCTGAAATTAGCCTTTTCCTAAGCTATTCTGGTTGTTGTCATTGGAAAATGGTAGTAGAACCCAAAACTTGGATTCCTGGTGTGATCACACTTCTAGACCTTTTGAGGAATCAGCATGAGGCTATATAAATAGATAAGTGTCTGTATCTGTGTGTGTGTGTGTGTGTGTGTGTGTGTGTGTGTACTGGAGGTGAGATAGTATAATTAAGCAAGCAGGACCTCTTGTTAGCTCTATTGCTTTACTTTAGAATTTTCTAAATTTGCCCCTTATTGTATGCAGCTAGGTCATCTCATCACACATTTTTGCATTATATAGTAAATGAGACACTTTGATGAATATTCACTTGAACCCCATAACAACCCTTTGATAGAGCTAGCACAGTATCATTACCACCAACTGACAGATGAGAAACTAAAAGTCTAAGAAGCAACTATATCAGGGTTACAATGCTTATAAAAACCTAAAATTTTAATTCTGATGTTATTTACCTTGCTTCTCACTTTCACTTAGGAAAGCATGTTGGCTCTTGAACATATCTAACCATTTCTCTCAATACAAGTACTATAAAGTCAGGAGCTCTCTTCCTTTGTAGGATGGCTCGATTCCCAGTTTATGTGATATGTGAGAGAACTGAACTGTTTCACTTCTAACATTTGCTAGATAATAGTTTATCTTCCTTAGTTTCTGTCCACAACAATGTAATCAACAAGCAATGCTTTGAAATACATCATTTTGAAGACAGGCCAGTCCAGAACTAATGAAAATGTGGCAGAGATGGAAATGCAGACAATCTGTATTTTCACAAAATCTTATCTGACCTTAAATTTGACTTTAAAATATACAAATTTTAGAACGTTTCAGGTTTAATTATTTATTAGCTTAGGAAAACCCTGAATGCTTTCTTAGGAGATGCTTGTGATAAGAATACATCAGTTTGAGCATAGTTTCAGAGATTTGGAAACAATGTAAGAGTCTAGTGTTATTAGAAAGAGTTCATATATCAGTAGGTTTTCTTCACTATTTGAAAGGAAAGCTTTCCTATAAAACCTTTTGTAAACTGAAATGGCATAAATTCATTGCTTCATATGGGAAAATATTTCAGTGTTCTCAGATTCCAAAAATAAACTATCAAATAATACCAAATTATATGTAAAACTTAAAATAATTCTAACACATAGTAGAGCAGGAATGATGACTCACAGCCTAGAAGTGCGCTTCCAGCAAGTTTACCCACTGCTGCAAAACAAACCTGAACGCTTTCTGTTTTTCATCTTTTGTTGTTAAAGTGCAAATCCTCTTTGGATTTCTCTGTGTTGGCAAAAACCAGTTCTAATATAATAAAAACAAGTAAGTTGGTGAATTGTAAACTTTTGAAAAGTGGGAAATATCTGTATCTTTTCTTTTTGCCTTTTGATTTTTTTTTATTACTGAAAAATGTCTTCATTTTTTAAAATTTAGCTTTCTGACTGCACTGGGCCTTCAGCATTTTCACGATTTTCTCTTCCTCAAGAAGAAAAGTGGTTTTGAACCTGTTGCAGAAACATTTAAAACCCATAGAACAACCTAGACCAAGCTGACTTGTCTTGTTTAGATACCTGCACCAGAACTTGGGGTCTCACAGCATGAACTCCTCTAAGTCAGTCTGGGCACCCACCACATGTGGGTTGTGGTACTTTCCCAGTTTTCGTGGAATAAGGGTCAACAATTCTGCTTCCAAGGGTCTCAGACAGCCAGGTTTGGTTAGAGGCTGTGCTGCAGGATAACTATTCTATGACAGTAGAACCAATGCTGGGCTATCCTGAATGCCTCTGGACACCACTCCCTGAAGGAGATGTGACATTTCTTTTTTTTTTTTTTTTGAGACTAGGTCTCGCTATTTTTGCCCATGGAACCGCAGGCTCTCGTTGCCCGGGGTACCACAGACCCAAGCAATCCCCAGTCTCAGCTTCCCAGGTAGCTGGGATTACAGGCATGCGCCACCACGCCCAGCTATTTTTTTTGGAACTAGGTCTCACTATAGGCCCCAGGCGGGACTCAAACCGCGATTCCTAGCCCCGGCCGCTTCATAGGCTGAAGTTTACAGGCACGAGCCACCGTGCCTGGCATAGATGTGCCATTTCTAATAACTCTCACCACTAGTCATGTTGAATGGATGCTGTCCATGTTCATCTTTTTTACTGTGATTCTGATGCATATATAAAAGATAGAATTTTATGGGACAGTTGTGAAAAGTCACTTCCTTAACTTATGCATTATATTTCTCTTAAGAGACATCTTCCATGAGCACAGAAAATTGATTTACCTCAATAATGGGGCAACCTTAAAACTTCTCAGAATTTCTTAAGTGGAGTAGTTTTGTTTACGGGAGGCTTAGGGCTGTGCTATGAGGGGGAAATTCTTATACTTTTAATAATTGCTCTATTACGTTTTCCTGGTTTGTGATATTATGGGCTGTTGGTTATTCTTTCTCGGATTTAGACACCTGATAATGTGCAGCTACACCTCCTAATTCTTTCGGAACCAATGTTGATAGTTCATCTTTTGAGGAAAACCAAAGGGTGGAGAAAGCCATAAGAAATGTCTTATTTATTTGTTTGTTTGTTTGTTTGTTTTGAGACTAGGTCTTGCTATTTTTGCCCATGAAACCACAGGCTCTCATCGCCCGGGGTACCACAGACTCAAGCAATCCCCAGTCTCAGCTTCCCAGGTAGCTGGGATTACAGGCACGCGCCACCACGCCCAGCTATTTTTTTTGGAACTTAGTCTCGCTACGGGCCCCAGGCGGGACTGGAACAGCAATCCCTAGCCCCAGCCTCTTCATAGGCTGAAGCTTAACAGGCACGAGCCACCGTGCCCGGCACTAGATATGTCTTTATTTTTTTATGATTTTCTTTTACTGTCCATCCTCCTCCTCTCTTGCAAGTTTGTATGCAGTGTCATACTTTAAAGAGCAGCATAACTGCGTAGTGAAGGCATGGTATTGGGAGTCAGGATTGTGTAGCCACTTTACCCCAAAATATCTGTGTCACTTTGGGCTAGTTTCTTTGCATCTCTGGATTTCAACATCATCATTATCATTATCCTTGAAGTTCTCCAAGTTCTGAATTCTGGCCTCTTTTCTCCAGTACAATGGCATGTACTTATTTAACAGAAACTAGCTTAATAAGATTCCCACCACTCTGCCTGATTCTGATATGTTCCTGCATGTGTATAAATAAGGGATGAAAATAAAGCTGAATATTTTGATTTCCACTTAGGAAGCAGGACAGGGAATATAAGTGGGAACTTCCTTCCCTCATTCATCAAATTTTATTGAGATGTTTCCAGGAATCATTTGCTCTGCTAGGCAGTGCTGATTCAGCAATGAACAAGAAAGATTCTGTATTGATGAAGCTTCTATTTTAGGATAGGATATTGGAAGAACAAGCAACAAATAATTTATAATGCCAGATGGTGATAAATGCTATGAGGCAAAAAAAAAAAAAAAAAGGGGGGGGGGGATGGAAAGAAGTCAGGAAAGTGCACAGGTGCACAGGTGTTTTAGAATGAGTCATCAAGGAAGATGCCTCTGGGTAGATCACAGCTAAACCGAACCCTCTGAGTAGTTGAAGGTCTGATCACTGAACTTTCAGGCAAAGGTTACGGTGAAGTCAGAGAAGTTGGCCTGATAGTTGAAGAGTCTCTCTGGATAGGAAAACACCTTTTCTGTACAAGGTAAGAATAGAGTTTGTAGGGCAGGGTGTCTTCTCCTTGCAAAAATTCAAGGGCATCATAGTATGGAATCAAGTGGTGCCAAGAGTCAGATGAATTGGTCTTTTTTTTCCACAGAAACTCTAAATTACTTAAGTCTATTTTAGAGAAACCCTAAGTTCATTTGGAAATCCAAGTTTCAAGCAAAGATAATCTCCATATTTTTCCTATGAGAAGACCAATTATGTTCAGCAAAGGAAATCTCAGTCTTTTCTTGGAAGAGAGGATTTTGAAGAAAGACAGTAATAGAGAGAGTGTGAACATCACTGTTATATGATGCAGAATTAAATCATACAGCTCACTTGTTCAGAGCCTGGGAAGTCATGCTCTTGACATGGTTTTGACAACTACAAAATGATGGCTTAGACAAGATAATCTTGAAAGTCCCTTTCCAATTTTAAAGTGGAATTGTTTATTTGTAGCTCTAAGAGACTTCTAAAGATATTTTTCTTGCTATGTAAGCAATTTCTGTGCGATTAGACTTAAATGGAATTGGAGAAACACATTTCTCTAAAGTGTATTGTAAAACACCTCTATTCTCCATTCT
The DNA here is from genome assembly GCA_004024945.1 of Uropsilus gracilis. Lineage (NCBI taxonomy): Eukaryota > Metazoa > Chordata > Mammalia > Eulipotyphla > Talpidae > Uropsilus > Uropsilus gracilis. Next base: position 44,632 of record PVHY01006116.1, read on the forward strand.
GTACACGATTTATATTATTTAGTTGATTTATTTCCATTAACACAGGTATTCTCCTTAAGTTTCATTGTGTCAGCTTGAAATCCACATTTTGCCTAGCATAAATGGAAGACAGTATTTGTAGCATTCCACCCAAACTTGGGTTCCCCATTTAATCAGATGGGACTCCTCATATCTCCTGTGTTACTAGTATGTAATGAAAAGTTTCCTTCAAGGTAAAACTCAAGGCAACATTTCCCAGTTTTCAGACATTCAGGCACTGTATTCTACAAGATTCCTTAAAGAATAGCAATATAATCCATATGTTAGTACTTTGACCATCAACTCAGAGTTTCAGCATGTTAAACTCTGAAAGAATGTTCTCTGATAACTCTGAATCAAAGTTGGATGTCAATTCTTTCTGGCAATGTCTCTTACATATCTAGTCTGATCATAAATTTCCATCACAGGAAATAAAAGGTGTGCTCAATTCTTATTCTCTTCAAGCTAGATCTAATATGAATGTTCTTTATTATGAGTTCCTTGTAACTTCAGTTCTTTGAGACCACTTATCTTTCTAATAAATATAGTTTGATCTATGCTATTTGTCAATGTGTCTTAAATTTTGTATTTTTTTTCTTTTTATTGTCAAGTTTTTTAACACTATTTTAATACCTCTAATGTCTGCTAATTCTAATATCTGCATCAATTTTTAGTTGGTTTCAAGTGACAGAATTTTTTCTTATCACACAGGTCATATTTCCCTTCTTTTTCGTATCTGAGAATTGTTTATGGGATGTGAGTCATAATAAACATTACCTGTTAGGAACAAAATATATTTATAGCCCTATAAATATTTTTGAGTATTGTTTTAGAATACAGTTAGGTTACTTGGAAAGAGTTGGATCCTTTGGATGCTGTTTTTAAGCTTATTTGAGGCAACAACTAGAACAGCATTTAGTCCAGGGCTATTTCTTATTATAGAAACAAGCTTTTCTGAGTACTTTACCGATGACCTATGAATGATCAAGTCTTCAGGATGACCAATGGGAACAGGCATATTCCCAGCTCTGTGTTGGTACCATGCACTATTACCTCTAAGTCTTTTCAGTGACTCTTTTCTTAACCTCACATCAGCATTCTGCTGAATACTAGAGGAAAACCCTCTTCAGACTTCCAGATTTCAATCACTGTGCACATTTCTCCTCTCAGGGGCTCTCACTTATGAACTCTAACCACCAGAAGCTTCTCCATGCCCACTTTTATCTCTTAACCCAGACTTGAAGTGTTTTCCCTTTCTCTGAACTGCAGTTGGAAATGCTCTCAAAGCATCGATGGGAGGCAATTGCAGGGTTTGGCTCATATTTGTTTTCTTAAGGATCATTTTTCCTTAGAAGTCTGTCCAATTTCTCAAAAATAACATTTTCATATATTTTATACATTTGATTGTTTCAGTTGAGAGAATAATTTTGGCTCTTGCTACTCCAGCCTTTATTTTTAATGTTCATTTCAAATTTTCGTTCTTAAGAAAAATTTTCCCGTGATCACATTGGTCTTTTTAGATGCCGCCCATTTGTCTTCCTCATTTACAGTAAGACATTCCTATAAATACTCATTCTAGCATTTGTTCTAAGCTTACTATAATCTCAGGATAAAACCCTGAGATTAGGTTCCATTTATCTAGATTCAAGGCCATCTTGGCAGACATTTACTCTTCTCTGAGCCCATTCGCTGATCATATATACCTTAAGAGTTAGGCAGGACCATGAGATTAGTTCTAATGAACGGATTATGAATGGAAACATAAAAACATAAGTCATAAAAAAAGATTTTTTTAAAGAGAAAAGATTCCATTTACTACTTTGCTTTTACCTGGAAGACTGAAGTCACAAGTTGGGAGTTCAGCATCCAGCATTCCATTAGCCTATGTTCTGGAAGTAGCAGTCTTGACCAAACTGCCACTCAACATGCAACAGTACAAATATCTATTGTGTAGAATCTCTGATATTTAAGAGTCATATTACTAATGCAATGCCTAATCTGGCTAATTCGCTAAAATAATATACATCTTTTCTATAAATATATATTCTTGATATCTAAATCCTAATAATTGAACTACTTGAAAACAGCAATAACAATTTTTAAAAACTTTGCAAACTAATTTTGGAACAAAGAAAAAATGTTATAACACATTAGGAAATAATCATTGGGTCTATAAAAATATGCAGAATGCTGTAAAACCTATATACAAAGGATTAGAATAACTGATTAATTTAAAAGTAGAAAAATGCACTATGACAAATAGGGAGCATTCTAAGTTTGACTTATGTTAGGAAATCTACCAATATACCACACCAAAAGGTTAAAGAAGTAAAGTAATCTCCATAGATATTAAACAGAAAAATTATATCTGATTTTAAAAAATATAAATCTTAGCAAATGAAACTAGGGAAAAGATTCAAGATCATAATAAAAATTCTCTCTCAAACCAACTACCAAAAATGACTAATTCAGTTTTGATATTTTTGGAGTAATAAAAAACAGATTTCCTCTACCAGTATTCTTAACTTTTTTGCTTGTGCAAAATTTGACCAAAGACAGACAATAAAAACTAGAAAACAAAATGTCACTTTTTGGAGACTATGCTATATAGGATACTAAAGAGACTCAATGGAAAAGATTTTAGAAGCAATAAAAAGTTCAGTACTGTGACTAGAAATAAGTAAAAGTTAGGTTTTTATATGCCAGTGAAGTTTAACTTTGAATAGACAATGGTAAATTGCTAGAAGGTGGAGAAACAAGCCTCAGTGACATTTATTAAGGTAACTCATAGAAATTAAAGCATGGTGTATGCCATTAATATTGCCCTTCACAATCTGAAAAAGCTTATGGAGATCTTGTGAGACCAGCGTTATGGAAAGGATCTAAGCCCTAATGACATGGGACTTATAAATTGCTTAATTGGGGGAGGAGGGGGTAAGAAGGGGGGCACCAGTCTCAGACCAAGCATAGTCAAGATTATAACAGAAAATTATCCTCATCACTGCACTGTCACCTCAGCATTCATGATTTAGTAAACATCATTTCTTTCTTTAATATGATTTGAGAACTTTAGCAGATTTTATTACCCAAAAAATGGCCACATGTTTCTGATCCCACATTCTCTTGAAGAACATTCCCATAGTCCATCAAAAGCAGGGTCTCTCTACCCTCTCCTTGAATTTGATTGCACTTATGACTTCTCTGAGGATGTATATTTAGCAACTTTTAAGACCAGTTTAGCAACAGGCTATAGCTTTCAACTGATGCTTTCCTTGTAGGAGCTTGCCCTGGGGAAACCATTCATTCTATTGTGAGAAAGACCAAACTCTCTTACTTGGAGAGTAACAACATAGAGAGGCCAAATAAAGAACTGAGGCCTCCAACCAACAGCAAATGTAGACCTTGAGAATGTGAATTCATAATAAAGTAAATGATCTCAGTCTTCAATCTTTGAGCCTTCTAGCAGAACCTTGTACATGAAGGATCAGAGAGAAACTGTATTCACTGTGTCCTACAATAGTTCCTAATCCATGAGTATAATAGATGGTTGTTTATGCCACTAAATGTTAGGGTAATTTTTTATGCAACTATCATAACTAGAACAGGAACAAGAGTTTAAGTCTCATGCATGTAGACAGGAGTTTAAGTCTTGCATTTATGTGACCTGTGACCTTTCCCCTACCTCATTAGTATGCTCTAACTGAATGCTCTAACACTCGACTTTATCCAAGTTCAATGGAGTTTTGTAGGTTGGTTCTTTGGGAATCAAATTTCAGGGGATCAATCAAGTTCTTTATTACTTCTGAAACAGAAAACTTAATGGAGAAAGATCACATTCATAATAACCAAACCCACCAAAATATCTAGAAATTGAAAAGAAATTTGTAGGGTCTAAATAAATACTTATTTCTTTTTATTTAAAGAATATAAGTGAAGACTTACCTAGAAGAAAAATCATTCACTATTGAAAACATTAATTTTCGGCCGGGCGCGGTGGCTCGTGCCTGTGAGCTTCAGCCTATGAAGCGGCCGGGGCTAGGGATCGCGGTTCGAGTCCTGCCTGGGGTCCATAGCGAGACCTAGTTCCAAAAAAACAGCTGGGTGTGGTGGCGCGTGCCTGTAATCCCAGGTACCTGGGAAGCGGAGTCTGGGGATTGCTTGAGTCTGTGGTACCCCGGGCAATCAATGAGATCCTGCGGTTCCACAGGCAAAAATGGTGAGACCTAGTTCCCGCCCCCCCCCCAAAAAAGAAAAGAAAACATTAATTTTCCCAAATTAACATAGAAGATGCTACAACTAATGGAAAATTCTAATTTTTCTTGAATTTTTCATGTTAATTCTTTTCTTAAAAATGTTATTGTTTGTATACATCAGTCATGTTGGTAAAGTTATTGCTCCCTTTAGGCTTGGTCCTCCCCTCCTCCCCTTCCCCACTGGTCACTCCAGCTCCTCTCTCACTACCAGTTGCTGGTTGATGTTTGGCCCATTGGTGGTCCTTCTCCTTGGTGAAGTCCTGTGTTTCTGGGACACCACAGGCCAAGCTGTCCGAATCTCTTGGAATAACCTAGGGGCAGGTGTCTATCTGCACACGTTGGGCAACCTGCAGGGCAGGTGTGTGGAGTGGCTCTCAGGCTTCTTCATTGTGGCATTTCCTGTCTTGGAGGAGATTCTTTCTCTGAACTCTTTATGTTCTCTGATATTCACCCTCTTTGTTCTTACTGGTTATCTCTTCCATTCATTCCAATGTCTGACCCGTGGTACAGCTTCTTAGCCTTATAGGATTTTTTTTTAATTTTTAAATATTTTTATTTTCTAATTATCATACAACATCAGTCATGTTGCATGGTTGTAGTGTACCCCTTATTCCCCACTGCATTCCCCCATTCCTCTCTTTCCCCGCTCTGGTCACTCCAACTCCTCTCACTGCAAGCTATTGGTCTGTGTTTGGTTCACGGGATTTTTATTTTTTGTTTTCAAATTATGTCCCTTTTCCCCCTGAGTATGGACTTGCCCTCCTGGCCAGCAATAGATGAGGCTGCTTGGATCTCCAGGAGCAGCTGAGGCAGAGAGTCAGGCTGAGCACGAGCACTCAGGAACCTGTAAGGCAGATGTGGATTCGCTGCTGGGGCAGACTTCCCCAAGTGGTTTATCGAGCTCCTCTCCTTTCTCTTGTCAGCAGTTCTGCCATGGGGCCACAGCCACTAGTGGTGGCTTTCTTCCCCCATTGATTAGCAAAGGAGGGAGCCTCTTAAACACCACAAATTACTGTGGACCCGGAATTTGAGTCCCCAGTGCCAGAGATGATGCAGGCAGGAATCTGTGACAGGTCACCTCAGTCACTGATGAAACCTGATGACACCTTTCTGTCTCCTTGGTTCCCAACACCATGCTTGTCCCACCCAGGTTGTGAGTGCATCCAGGGCCATTATTACTTCCTCTTTTCTGCATTAATAGCTACTGCTGGAGACACTCCCTAGCGCAGGTCTATTGTAGTTCGAGTAAACCCAGTGGCCTAGGCCGTGGCTCTGGACCTCTTCCCCAAGGGCCTATCTGGTTCAAAAGAACCTGGCTCCCACCTCCAACCTGATGAGGCTCACTGGGCTGGTCCAGAAGGCAGGGCCTACTAATCCCCTCTCCCAGCTCCCTTGGGTGTGCCCCGCCCCCAACCCTGGACACTGAAAGGGTGGAGAGATAGGGGTCTCCAGCCCTGAGGTCCCTAGACCCCAAGATCCTGAGAGCTGGGTGGTGCAGGATTTACCCTGTCCCCTACTGAGGGCTCCCCGAGGGTCAGACCTTTCCAGGGGGCCTTAGTGCCTGCTCCCAGCCCTAGCCTTATAGCTTTGGCATGGGCATTGGGAGCCCATCTTCCTACCACTGGCAGCAGGGAAGTTCCCTGGACAGATCTCAGCAGATGGTTGATCTAGTTTGTTTCTTTTCTCATGGTTTGCAATTCGCCTTGGGGCTGCTGCCACCTCCCTCACTGGAGAAGGGGGCTTATTTGCTAATTCTGATGCATAAACTGAAGCATGAATTTTATGGATAGATGCATTAATTTTACATATTAATCCAGATGCATGAAAATGCATTAAGAAAATTAGAAGGAGACTTTTTGAAATTTTTGAAAAGCAATAATTCACTTAGGTCTATTCAGGAGACAGAAACAAAATAATAATTCAAATAGCAAAGTTTTAGTAATAGACTTATTAAAAGAGAAGTGGAGCAGTGAGGGGCTAACCAGTAAAAAGTAAAGTGAGCTAAAAATTATAAGAATAACAGATAAAGTAAAATGTCAGGAATTCAAAGACTGCTGGAAGAAAAACTCCAAGAGTTGAGATCTTAACTTTGCTGAAGGTATAGCTATGACTCACTGAATGGCAGAAGTCACTGTGGTATTTTATCAGTGAGACTGGCTTGAAATTTGCATTCTAGATTGTCAGAGAAGCCTCTTCACTGGAAGATATCTCACTAATGTTATTATACTGCCCAAGGGACATGCTGAAATAATCTATTGACTGCTTCTGCGCATTTTAGACTACCACCTAGGCACCAGAGGACCCCTGCCTGTTGCAGACACTGCCAAGAGAGTACTCCAGAAATAAGGATGCTTCTATTTCTTGCAAAATCCGTTTAGCACCCTCTGGCAAAGATTAACTTCATACCAAAAAGCAAAGAAAAATATTTATTTAAATAACCAGATGCATTTTCCCAGAGCATCCAATGAAGGGTGAAATTGAAGCTGAGAAGCTATGAATTGATTCCTAGGACAGATGGTGATTTGGGTAACCACAGTCTGATATTAAAATATATTTAAAAACTATAATATGGCAATAATATGACTGTGGCACAGTACTAGAGAAACAACTCAAGGAAAGAGAATAAAAGAATAAAAAACTCAGAAGCAAATACATATGTATCTTCATGAATCTTTTATCCAGTAGAGATTTTGCTTTGAAAATTAAATTCCTTCAAGTGAGTTGATAAAGAAATCTTTTCTTTATCAAAATCCTACTTATACACATGTGTACATAGGTATGTACATATACATGTGTACATAAATGTACATAAGAACATAAATGTACATAAATACATAAAGTGTGAAAGGTATAGATAGCATTTCAAATCATTGAGGAAATAAATCATTATTAAGAAATTACCATAAGGTTGGATTTCCATTTCGCACATACAAGAATAAATTCCGGATGTAAAAATTACATTTCAGAAACTGGATCCTTTCATTATTATCAGTTCTCTCTGGCCCTAGCAATGGACACAGCAACCAGCCCCATCTCACTGTGGCATCATTGATAAGTAAGATTCTGATAGAGAAAAGAGCTTTCATTCAATTTACTTGATGGAGCTGAATATGAACATTAAGAGTTCTACTGGAGGAGAGTTCCAAAAAGCAATAGCCAGGCAGATGGGAAAACAAAAGGAGATTTGGTAGGAACATAGCACTACTGAGCTACAATATGAGAACACCACCAAAGAGAAGCAGGTAAGTTTTGGGGTTTATATTAATTTCATATCAATATGAAAATGTAGCATAGTAGGTGAAAAAATGGAAAGCCTATGCCAAAAGAAGCATTGTAAACCTTGTAAGGAAAAAGAATTATTTACTTTTTCTCAAGGCAGTCCTAATAAATGAAACAAGATTTTGCAAAAGAGAATGTTCCAATTCTCACTAAGACATTCACTCTAAATTACACAAAGTTAGAGCTACTTTACAGCCAATCCTTTCAGGTTTATACCAAATAGGTTTACAGAAATTAATGAAATATGTAAAAATTAAATATGTGAAAATGTAACTTATCAACCACATTAATAAAAACTCACAGGTTGAATGAGTTTACAACCTGTAAACCGATTTTCATATAGATTCTGTGTATCATTTAATTTGCAGGTGATATACTTAAATGTGTGTGAGATTCACATAGCTAGAACATTATTTCAAGTTTTTTAAAATTTTTTAAAATTTATTAAAAAATAGGGTTAATTGTTTGTCTGAACTCAAAAAGTATGTTTCTGAAAGTAAGAGCAAATAAACAAGGGAAATAATTGATATTTTACTAAAGTTGTAATCTAATAAGGGAACATAAATACAATTTTAAGGACAACTTTTAGAATAAAATTTTTCTGTCAACTGGCAAATATAGCTTAACTATAACAAATAACTTAGAGTCACACATACTTTTTCAACCAGCAATTTCAGTTTTATGATTTTTTTATGATTTCTTAAGGCAGTAGCAATGGATATTCACAAAAGTGTGCAGCCCTAATAACAGCATTTGTTGTAGTTCAAAGATGGAAAGTCCAAGATGGAAATCTTTTGAAAATGCAATGACAGAAAATCGGGTTAGGTCAATTTTGATAAATTTTTACAAAAGAAAGAAATTCCATACTGAAGTAGGTAAGGGCACAGACTCTAATTTTATTTTATTTTATTTATTTATTTATTTATTTATTTATTTATTTGTTTGTTTATTTATTTATTATTTATTTATTTATTTATTTTTATTTCTTTTTTGAGACTAGGTCTTGCTATTTTTGCCCATGGATGCACAGGCTCACATTACCCAGGGTACCACAGATCAAGCAATCCCCAGCCTCAGCTTTCCAGGTAGCTGGGATTACAGGCGCGCGCCATCACGCCCAGCTGTATTTTTTTGGAACTAGGTCTTGCTACAGGTTCCAGGCTGTACTCAAACCTCGATCCCTAGCCCCGGCTGCTTCATAGGCTGAAGCTGACAGGCAATAGCCACCGTGCCCGGCAAGGGCACAGACTCTAATTTTAAATTAACGGTTTAAACTTGAGTCTTACAATTCTTACCTCCAGAGCTTTGGAAAACTTTATTTTCCCTAAATCTCAGGGACCTAAAAGTGCTTAACCTGATGATTGACATGAGCAGTAAATATGATAATCCAACAAGCTTTCATTATGTAGTTTGAATAGTACATAATGCATTTTCTTTTAATGGCATTTCATTTTAATATTGAGACATTAAAATATCTCAATAGACCATGTAATGAAATAGGGAAATGTTTACGATGTATTGTTAATAGAAGCAAGCAGGTTATAAGATTTTATATAAAGTGTAATGCAAATTGTACAATGAGAGAAACAATGCCAGTATTAATAGCCAGGAACTTATATCAAAATGTTAGGTTTTGTCTTTATTTTTTAATTAATTTGATTTTTAACCATACTTTCCCCTCCATTTATACTTATGTAAAGGCTTATATTACTGTATTTAAGAGTTATAAGCTCTAACCTCTACAAATGTATGCTATCACAACATTCTACCACTTAAACCCCCCAAAATCCTTTACCGTGTTCCATAGGGTCCCCTCTTTCCCCCATTCCTTCACCCTTCCCCTTGGGTGACCTCAGTTTTGCTGTTTGAAGTCAAGTGTTTATTACAGGTAAAGTTTTGTCCCATCCTTTGTTTTGTTTTTCTATATTCCACACAAAAGTTGAAATCATACTGAAGATTTCTATAGTGTTTTCTCCCTTGCAATTTTCTATATTTTTTGTATTCTTGAACAGCAAACATCTATTTTGTAATAAAAATAGCAACTTTCATAAACAAAACTGTAATTTGATACATGCTGAATATGTCTTGCTTTCCTTTTTGACTACCACAAAATACTAAACATCATTTTATTCTTACCAAATTCTAGTACTTTAGCGGCAAATTCTTTCATGTAGGTTTTGATTAGATTCAAAGTAGCATTTTCCCTTCACTGCTTTCCTTTCCTTTTGGCAGATAGAATTATCAGGGAGGCATGTCAAGAATGTATTTTTCCTGGTAATAGCTGACTTAATGTTGGTGTCACATTTAAAGTGGTTTTGATTTTTCCCGTTTAGTCTCTGATAGGAGTAAGGGTAAAAAATAATGACCCTTTGCTGATTGACGGTATCTGGAAGAAACTTCCTCCTTTGTTAGAAATGAAGGCAACACAGCATCCATTTCTACCTTTTAGTATTAATGAATCTATGAATCTAAGTTGCCTAAACAACAAATATTAAAAATATGAATAACAAAAAATGCAAACAATAAAATGAGTTCTTAAGTCTAGCTCATACTCAAGAGGAGGCAATGGCTCCAAGGACATAACTAAAAGGGCAGAGATGATTGGGAAACATATTAGAAGTTGCCTACCCCCAAAATCTTAATACATAAAACATGGTCACATATACTATAAGAGAGTCTGGAAATTTTTAGTTGTTTGATAATAAATTCTGTTAAAATTCAGAATTCTACTGCCAAAACAGAAGGGAGAAATAATTATTTCATAGCAATCATTATTTTCTGCAACCTCCACTGACCCTTAGCTTTTCACCTCATGATCTTCCTTTTTTCCTCTTGTCCTTCTTTCCCTTTACTAAAGCCTTTGTACTAAACCCTTTGTTTAAAAGGATCCTTCATATTTATTGTTGCTGTTTGAGATAATGGGATGCAGACAACCATCTTCTTTACTCATTTCTCAGGAAGATCAGGAACAAGCAGCCTCACTCACTTTCCTTCCTAAACCTCTCTTCTAGATTGACCTAAATGTCAAAATAATAGCTCTCTCTTTATAAAATCTCTCAAAGTCCTTTCTTTGTTTTTATCATTGACACTATAGCTGCATTTATTGGGATCCTAACCAGTCATGCCTGGAGATAATTTCCTCTTTTCTCAATATAGTTCCTCCTTGAATGCATCCCAGATAATCTATTAGATCTATCAATAACTAGAGGAAGGTTTAAGAATTCATGGATAGGAAAGAAATTTGGGAGTGTGGGATTAATTATCCACTTTGCTCCTTACAGACCATGTGACATCACAAAACCCACAGACTCCTCAAAGACTCAATTTTCCTTGTGATTTTTAAGCCCAAGTCATGATAGGAGTCCAGCAGTGTTCCCCAGTGCTAGAAATAATCGGAACAGCATGACTTGCAACTTTTTGCTATTCAAGTCCAACACTCATCTAAATAACAATAGTTATCTGGGCTTGAATCCAGGTCAGATATATTTCTAGCCCAAAAGCTAATGAAGAGATAGGAGATGCCACACCTTATTGCCCAAGTGTGCTAAATTTTACTGCCAGTAACTCTTCTAAACCTCATGTCTCTTCAATTTAGAGGCCAGCGATGATTTCTCATTGTCCATTCATTCATTTATTTAACAAATAGGCATTGAATGTTTACAAGCACCAAAATCTCTGAGGGTGTTTTAGAAGAGAAGGGGGGGAAACAAAAAAATTAGTTCCAAGTATGTTTGAGTTGAGTAGAGAAGTCACAAAGTTTAAGTAGCAAAGCATATCCATGTGTGATAAAGTTATCACATGAACACTCAAAAGGTACATTTAACCTAGCCCAGAAAGAACAGAGAAAAATTACCAGAGGAATCAAAATCCAAATTTCTTTACTTCTACATGCCTCATGTTCAAATCCCACCTACATATTTTTTTTTTTTACTGTTTGTTACCTCCACTTGCAGAACTTTGTATCCAACCAAATGGATTATCTATTTCTTTTCTGAATACACAACCACTGTCTTCTCCTAGATTAGAAAGATATCTATCCAGGAACCCTCTGCCATTCCCATTGCCGAGTCATATGCCAAGTGTATTTCAGACCCTAGAAACTTTTAATTCTAATTTAGCAACACAATTTTGGAGTCATGTTTTTCTGATCTATTGTATGACTGGTTTAGTTCCTTTTTAAGCACATTTCAAACTCAGTGTGTTTTCAGCTTCACTGCATAGCATCTATAATCTACAAAGTAATTTATTGGGCTTGTTGTTCTAGAAATCATTTGCTCTAAATAAATTCATCAATGGCTCCCTCAAGGATTCTGGGTATGTCTGAAATTCATTGAGACAGAGAAGTACACTGGAGACTCTGAAGCATTCTAATAATAGCATCTAGGTGCCTTGTAATGTCAGGCATGGGTGCATAAAATAGATTGAACCCAACTGTGCCCATTATGTACTTCACACCATTAATGATGGGCAAGAAATGAAGCGTTTTCAGTACTACCTCAACAAGCCATTCCACCAGGAAATAATTTCCTTCAGTCAACCAGGCACTGTGAAATCATTTCAAGGATTTCCATCACTTCTGTTTCAACCAAATGTTTGCAGTACTCCCAATAGTACAAGTCTTTCAGAAAAGAGTTTTTGATACAAAGTAATGAGAAGAGATAAGACAGTGGCTGAACACAGTTTCTTTGGTTTCTACCCATCACCTGCCGCATCACCAGCATAAGACACCAACCTACCCATGCCTGCTTTTCAACTATGGATGAAAATTGATGGCTTGAGGGAGGTATGTGCCTAAGAGAGTGTCTCTGAAGTCAGTGGAATGCTTTGAAGAGATTGTTATGCAATTTAATTTCATCACTACTGATATTAATCAGCCAGTTTTTCAGATACACTATTCATGTCAATTAAGATAATTAGTAGTACTCAACAACTTCTACAGTGAGCACAATACCACTCTCTACTTTCACCTTTATTCTTTTTTTCAAAAAAATAATCCACCATATATATATATATATATACATCATTCATGGATAAAGCAACACAGTAAGCAATATAAATTCCTTTATTTTTGAGAAAATGATAACCCTTTCCAAGAAAATTTCTTGCTCTCTTCCATCCTTTAAAACAGAGACTTGGTAATTATTCATGCTATTTCTGCCCATAAAAATCTGACAATCTGAAAGCCAGTAACATTTGATCATCCTTTTTTCATGCCTTATACAGCAATTCATGCTCCTTGACCATATTCAGTATTGACCTCAGTGATGGACTGAATATTCTCTTCAGTGTGCAAGACTGAAGCACAGACAGAGCCTGAGGCAGTTTCAAGTTTTGACTTGGAATTTACATCGAAAGTTGGCATCACCACTTAGTTGAGGGTTGGGGAAATACTGAGCCAATCTAAGGTATAGAGAAGGTAAAACCTACCTCCTCCTATTTTTTTTCCTATCCCAGTATTCTCATCCTGCCCATCATTCCACCTCCCAACTTGATGCCCACTTGCTCATTTCTCTTCCATATGAAGGTTCTTCTACTCCAATAGTACCTAGAATCAACATTCCGAGCTGGAAAAGAAAGCTACTTGTCTTGTCTGGCACATTGATTCTGTGCATTGACTCTGCTGCAACATTTGTCAGAATATTTTCCAGCCTCTGTTTGAAATCTCCTAAAATGAGAAATTCATTACCTCTGGAGGTAGCCCATTGCATTATAAAAAAATCTAATTCATTAAAGTCATGTCTTCCATTGGATCAAAATCCACTATGGTTAGTTTCTACTTGTGGCATTTTATTCATTTGTTTGTCGAGGAGAGGGCAATTGGATAGAATATTTATGGACAATTCTGAGAGTTCCAGAAGGGTGGACAGATATCTTCCAAATGGACAGAGAAAGCAGAAAGAGCACCATGTGTAAAATCACAGAAAACCCACCCAAGTTTGGGGTAGATAGCTTTAGCCTTCCTTGTTTCTTTTCTGTCCTGAAAAATCCTTCATCTTTTATCAACCATGTCCTTCTCCAGGACCTTGTGCTACCAAGTTTTATTCATTATCTTCTGCTTTCAGTGTTTCCAGCATCCTTTCAAAAATGTCTGAGCTTAACATAATGTCCCAACATAAATGCCTTCCATCAACACCACCTGGTCTCATGTTGTCTCCCTTTTTGTCCTCCATTTATAAATTATTCATGGATGCTCCTTCAGTTGGGGCTCAGGAACGACTCACCCGAATCGTCCACGTCCTTATTTAAACTGTAGCCTCCTCCAACTACAGAACCAATGACTCAAAAACTGTGTGGCAAGCTGACTTTTTATCTTCAAGTGAAGATACTCCAAGATTCAAGAAGCACTGAAGTAGCCTGCACTTGCAGTCTCTTCAGGCCATGCAAGCTAACTGCTCCCCACCTTTTCACTAAAGCGCTCCTCTCAAAGCAGAGCAGTAAACAATCACACTGATAAATACCAGTCTTTTTTTTTGAAAATTTTTATTCTCTTTCTTTATGAAAGAAGTAACTAATTCCCACTTTAACATTTTCAAGCTTTTATGATGAGCAAATTCTTTAGTTTTTTTTTTAATTTTTATTTTTGCATATTTTACAATATGATTGCATAACTGCTAATCCCCATGGGAATACCGCCCCCTCCCCCCCACCACATCTCCCCTGGTCTCTTTGCCTCCTTTCTTTTTGCTGTTTGTCCTTGTTTGGTCCTTTAGTCTTTTTTTTTTTTCTTTGATCCATTTTCTCATCCTTGGTGAGGGTGCAATTTCCCCGGATTTGGTAGAACGTGCTGTTTATCATTCCTGTACTGATTTTGGAGCACCTTTGGTCTTGGTGGGTCTCATCTCCACAGTTTGTGCCACGTTTTGTTGCTCCTTCAGTCATGCTTCAGGTCTTTGGCTTTGGGGGCATGGCTCCACCGTGTGTTTTGGAAGAGCAGATCCTCAAAGGGACATCCATCAGCTGATGGTAGGTCTCCTCCCTTGGGGCTTTGCTATGGGACAAGCCTCTTTTTTTTTTTTTTTTGAGTCTAAGTCTTGCTATTTTTGCCTGTGGAATCGCAGGCTACTGTTGCCCGTGGTACCACAGATTCAAGCAATCCCCTGCCTCAGCTTCCCAGGTAGCTGGGATTACAGGCACGAGCCACCATGCCCGGCTTTCCATAGTATCTTCCCTCTAAAAAAAGAGGGTGTGCAGTGCCCTTATTGACAGCTTCTCTGTGCCAAGTTTTTGTTTACATCTCCTTGATGACATTGTAGAAATGCCAGTCTCTTATCCCTTAAGTAAGACAACTCACTTGTAAGTTCTATCCTGTTTTTTGCAGAAATCACCAGTCATTGGTGATTTTCCTCCTTTGGCTTGTCTCCTTTTTCTCTGACTCTTTATTTGCTCATGCTGTAAATGAAATTGCTACCCAGGCAGTCATCCATGATCCTTTTCTCCATCTCCATCTGCACCCTGAGGAGATCTTCTAAATCATGACTCCAAGTATCATCCACAGATTTCTATGGTGTTGGAGGAGAACTGTCCTATGAAGCCTTTCCTATGCTGGTGATGTAAAGTGAAGAAGCAGCAACTACCATTAACGTACATTGAAAGAAATTGAAAGTTCCCATATTCCTCAATTATCTATCAATTCATACCAAAAAAAAACCCTTCAAACAAAACTAATAGTAAAAGCAAGAGTGCTAAGATAGATACAAAGCCTGAATAAGGAGAACACAATGTAGTTCCATTTACCAGAAGCTATGAGATGGAGGCAGAGGGGTGGTGATCATAGTGTTTTAGGCTGAGAAAAACAAATTGGAAGATACCGGAAGCTAAGATGCAAGAGAAAGAGGTCATCTATTAATAGTTCATGATAGTCTGAGACCCCCTGGGAACTTAATATCATCACCTTTGCCTTGGTGGTGAAGGTAGAGGTTCATCAACCTGTGGGTGATGTGAAGGCTTGAACTTCAGTGGTCTGTTTGACTGCTTAACCTCATGAATTTTTCTATCATACTGGTCTTCATAGGCACTCAAAACATCCTGCAAGCCTGCTTAGTACTATATACCCTTAAGAAATGAAGGTCATACTTTTCAGCAGTCATTGCAGTACTGTCAATCATAGTGAATGCCTCATGCTTTGTGTTCAGTACCTGAACTGAGTTCAATCCACTTTCTTACCCTTTGCAATTACATCTATTTCAGTTTGTATCCTTGTTCTTGCAACTATATCATCTTTTCATCTGTTACTCCCATCAGTCGTGGGATGACAAAACTTCCTCAAGATCATCTTTGTCTTGATGCTGAGATGCTAAGTGCAGCTCCAGAAAGGGGAAGATGACAGTGGCTATTGCTACTTGCAGTGCAAGCTGTCCCTCTTAGTGCTGCTGATGGTAAAACTAATGCTGATAGCTAATTGCACTTTTTGCTGTGAAAGTAAACACTCTTTGGGTTTCTGTTGATTAGGGTAACCAAGTACTAACCTAGGTCTTCCACAGAAGCAAAGTGGCCTAAACTACTTTCAAAAAGCAGGGTATAATTCCATATGACCCCCTAGACCCATGATTTTGCTACATTTCTATTTCAAGCTTCCTATGAGAAAGGACAAAGGAGTGGATTTTTAAAATGTGTGCACAATGGAATGTTACTCTAAGATGAAATCTTGCCATTTGTAACAACTGAATGGAACTGGAAAGGATAAAGCTAAGTGGAATAAGTCAGGAGAGGAAAGATAAATAGGGATGCTGTGGAATATAGAGAAATGAAATAAGAAACCAAACAAAACCAAATCAATGGAAAATCATACAAATCTGACTGTGGAATGCAGGGAAGGGAGAGGGGAAAGTAAAGTGGAGGGGGCAATAATGGATGATGGTGATGCTAGAGACTGTCAATGGTAGAATGTGTTGTGTGACGACAGGCATGACAAGCAATATGCTTTTGGGTCACACACAGTGTTGTAAACCAGTGTTACCTCAACAAAAATAAATAGAGATTTCCCATGTTTCAGATAAGATTTCTTCCTATGTTGCATAGGAAGTTGGTAAATGTTTTCAGCTTGATAGACTGTCCAGCGTTTTGTTATTAAGGAAGATGGTCTGCTGGGAGTCAACCAGTGAATGTGCTTTGGAGGGAATGGTACCCCGCCAGCAGTGTCTGCTGTCCATGCCATTCCTTCCCTCAAGCCATCCAACCAAGAAACCAAACATCCCCTTTCATTATTTCCTACCATTTGACTGAACCCAGATAATTTTATGTACAAAAAGATTTAACGGATCTTTTATCCTGATTTTCACTGCCCCCCACCTTCATGAAATATGGACCCCCAAACAGCTTCCTTCCAATGATCTTTCCACCCAGACTTCTTATTTCACCCCATTTCCCACACTCTCTTAAAGTTTTTTTTTCAATTGATTGCACATGTGTGTATCTCTTATATTATGGTATACCCTGACATTCAGCACCACCACCTTGTCACCTGTGAACTGTCATTTCAATCTCTTGTGCCCATCCTCCCCTGATTTTACCCTCCTTACCCCACCCTTGCTGATACTTTAGGTCTGCTGTCAGTTTGTTAGTTTTAATTTTTTCTTGTTCTTTTGTTTGTTTGTTTTCCCTATATCACACATTAAGGTGGGTCATCCAGTATTTCTCTTTTTCTTTCTGGCTATTTCTGCTAGCATGGTTCCTTCTAGGTCCATCCATATTATGACAAATGCATCAAATTTGTCTTTTTTGATTGCTGACCATTGTGTAAATATACTACTTCTTTCTGATCTATTCATCTGTTTTGGGGCATTTGGGTTGTCTCCATATTCTAGCTATTGTGAATAGTGATGGAATAAGCATATTAGTATAGGTGTCTTTTTGAATTAGTGTTTTGGTGTCCTTTGGGTAGATCACCAGAAGAGGAATTGTTGCATGAAATGATAGTTCCATTTTCAGTAGTTTCAGGGTCCTCCACACAATTTCTTTCTTTTTTTTAATTTTTTTTTTTTGAGGCTAGGTTTTTGCTATTTTGCCCGTGGAACCGCAGGCTCTCGTGGCCCGGGGTACCACCGACTCAAGCAATCCCCAGCTTCAGCTTCCCAGGTAGCTGGGATTACAGGTGCGCGCCACCATGCCCAGCTATTTTTTTGGAACTAGGTCTCACTACAGGCCCCAGGCGGGACTCGAACCGTGATCCCTAGCCCCGGCTGCTTCATAGGCTGAAGCTTACAGGCACGAGCCACCGTTCCTGGTCTCTCCACACAATTTCTTACAGTGGCTGGACCAGTTTGCATTTCCACTAACAGTATGAAAGTGTCCCTTTTCTCCACATCCACACCATACCTGCTGTTTTGCCTCTTTTTTTTTTTTTTAATATGGGCTATTCTTACTGGTTTGCTATCTCATTGTGGTTTTGATTTACTTTTCCCTGATTTTTAGTGATGTTGAGCATTTTTCATACGCCTGTTGACCATTTGTATTTCCTTTTTTGGAGAAGTGTCTTTTTAGCTCTTCTCTCCAGTTTTTGACTGAGTTTTTTGTTTTGTTTTTGTTAAGTTGTGGAATTCTTTATGGATCTTTGTTATCAGACCCTTATGACCACTATGGAAGGCAAATTTTTCCCTCATTTGATTGGGTGTTTTTTTGTTTTGGTTATTGCCTCTTTTGCTGTACAGAAGCTTTTTAGTTTGCTGTAGTGCACCTATTTGTTTTTCTTCAATTTTTTAGCATCTGTAGATGTGTCCTTAAAGAGGTTTCTAAGATGTAAGTCTTGGAGTGTTTCACCCATATTAAATTTCCTTCTTAAACACAACTTTCATGGTTTATAATGACCACAGTAGTGTTCGCAACAGAGTAAAGTTACAACAAACTCTTAGTATCATATGCCAATGTAAAGTCTCAGTACTTGGCTTTCACCACCATCTCTCCCCATGCTGTAGCCATACCAGACCAACCACAAACACCCAGGTAGCATCAACTTGCTGAGTGATATTTGTTTTGAAAATACATCACAATAGGCTGCTGACATGTATTTTTCTCTTTTTCCAAAGGTTGCTCAAAGCTTTCAGCCAATTAGCTCTCAATGTGCTTTCCTGAATTATGTTTGTTCCACAGTGTGCACGTGTGAATCATTCTACTACAGCCTCACTCTCATTTACATTCACGATTTGACAGTTTTGACCTACAAAGACTAACTACAGGTCTCTATGCTATATCTTGGACTGATCACAAAAGAGCAAAAGGAAAACAACTACTTGCATTTAAGGTACAGGTTTTTTGTGGTATTATTTTTTTAAGTTTTTTCCAGCTTCATCAAAGCATAGAGGACACATAAAAATTGCATATATTGAATATATTATTTACCTGTTATATAATATCTATTGCACATACAATATATTTACATATATGTATGTGTAATATATTAATATCTCACATATACAATATATATGTATCATTAGTAAATAATGCTTTGATATATGTATTCATGGAAAGATGAGCATAATTAAGTTAATTGAATCTATATCACTTCATACAATTTTTAAAGTGTGTGTGCTGAGAGCACATAAGATCTATTCTCTTAGCAAGTCTCAAGTATGCAATAGTCATTTTTTTCAAGGTGTATAATGTGATGTTATAATGCAAGTATATATCAATAAATTATTGTCACAACAAGGTTAGTTAATATATCTTCTACAGCATATTATTATTTCTTTGTTGCAACAGTAGTGAGAATGTTTAAGGTCTATTTTCAGTAACTTTCAAGTAGACAGTACACTATCATTAACCAGAATCACCATGCTTTGCGTTACATCCCCGGAATGTATTCCTCTTATAACAGGAACTTTGTACCTTTTGACCAAAATCTCATTTCCACCAACCCTCAACCCCTGGTGACCACCAATGTGTTCTCTATTTTTGAGTTTGACTTTTTAAGATTCCACTTAGAAGTGAAATATGGAGTGTAAAATACCAGTTCCAAGGAGATTTAAGTCTGTCAGGAAATAATGGAGAAAAAAGAGTAGCAATCATCAGATAATTAAGGACTGGTGAAAGTCCTCTGACATTTAAGAAGCACTATAAATACTATTGCAGACAGGAGGATTAACCATCCATTACTTCGGGTGGAAGATATTTAGACCAGAGATACTTCATGACTCCTGATGACATCTCAGGAGGAAAAGTCAGGGGATAATACTAATAAAATATTTTCCCAAATTTATGTTGCAGCAACCCCTATTAATTGATTTAGCTTATTTTTTCTTTCTAAGAATGCATGCAATCTTCATGTGCTTACAGGGGGAAATAGATTTATAATGGAGTTGAGAAAACTTACACATAAGGAACATCACACTTCCTGGGGTGCATAGTAGGACCTTGGCTACATATTCATGTGGTTGTATAGATAGTTTTAGTAATTTGAAAGTGATATTAATTTGCAAAACTTGATGCATTGCTATGATACAGAGACTCATTTAAGTTTTACTCAACATTTGCTAATGTCCCTTTAGTAAAGTATTTCTACATAGAATCATGTAAGACTTTTATTTTAGGTCTCTCTATAGTTTTTTGATCTGGAACTATTTCTTAACCTTTCCTTGATTTTTGTGATCCAGATTGATTTTGAATACTACAGGCCAAATATTTTGTAAAAGATCCCTCAAGTTGGGTTCATGTGATGTCTCCTTGTGGTTAGATTCAGTTTATACATTTTTCGTAGGCATGTCACAGAAGTAATGTGTTGTAATTGCATTTTCTCAGCTAAGACATGATTTCTATTTGTCTACTATTGATGATGTTGACTTTGATCTTGTATAAGGTAGTGTTTACTGAATTTCCTCTATCTCTTTTTCCCTTGAGGAGGTAATTTGAGACTGAGTTTTTTATCCTCTCACACACTAGTTTTTGATTCTATTGATGACTTGAATTATTCTTAGACTGGCAACCCATTATACTTTTGTCCTTTCAAATTGGATGCTGTGAATATTGACTTCTTTAAGTACTTATTGCTTTCTATTTCCAAATTTACCATGTTATCTCCCTGCTCCAAACCTGCCATGATATTGAAGAACCAATATCTGGGTAGTAGATATCCTCATTCCTTTGCAGATGTTGCTGTCACCCAGCCCTTGGTGGAGAAATTAAGGAATTCATGCGTCTGTATACATTTACATCTGTAGTTGTTTTTATAGATTCTTATGTGTGAGTTCACGCTGATACTCTAACAGCAAGACAACACCACAAGTTTCATTTTAGTTGTCTCCTTAGCATAGTTGTCACTGTGAACTCTAGTGTTCCCCTGGTTACCAAAATGACAAATCACTCTCTCTTCCTATCATAGCTCCCCTAGTTACCAAAACCACAACTTGTGTCTCTCTTGGACCAATTTAACTTTAATGTAATTAATCTTCTCCCACACCTTGCCACACAAATGTCCCCTTCTGCCCAGCCAGCTTGTTATTATCATAATTTTATCTCAAATTGTTCAAGATTTGGTCAGTAGGAGCCTCTTCAAACTGGCAGCTGTGAATATTGACATGCCACAGTTTAAGTACTTCTTAACCATGCACTCACTGCCTTTCTCTTCAAGTCCCTTCATACACTGACATCCTGCTCTGGCCTGCCCCTACCACCACTCCACAGCACCCCGCCCCCAGCTCACATGTCATCTGTCCCACTCTCAGACTCTGATTGTCAGACTCTGAAACCTACATTGGGGCTCATGGACAGTCTCCTCATTCTTTGGTTCTGACAATCCACATCGATACACTCTTGCCCTCCTCCCCCTACACAGATGCCCTCTTCCTTCATCTCTTTTGGGCTTTGACCTTCATGCCCACATGAAGCCCACACGCCCACAATGAACTACCACAGGGACAGATACCTTGTTGGATAACAATTAATGCTTTTTGGATTAAATTAATCAGAAGGCAAGGCAGAGACAGAGAAAGGATGTTTATGTCTTTCTAGAATAAAGATATTCATGTTTTCATAAATTTGGAAAGGTAAATTCTTTTTAACCTCAACCAAGATCACTAGCTCTTCCCATCACGTGTCCCCTGGTCACATTATGCCTAGTGTTTGTCACACCAGGGAGGTCTTGAACATTATGGGATTCAGTTAAAGAGAATTGATTTGCAGTCATATTTGCTTAGGATATCTAGTAGAATATATTTATCTGGGATAAAGAGTACATATTGATATTTAACTTTATTTTGTTTTCTGGAAAGCATTTATTATGACTTGACTTACTGAAGTAAAATAAATCTATTCAGTTATAACCTGTCATTAAGCAACATTCACCATCAGATATTGAGATAGCCTCGCTATTTTCAAAGGTGGGAACAAAGAGCTAACTATTGCTCAATAATAAGTTTGCAGAATATATGTCATGTGTAACCCACACCTTAATCATACTGGGGGAGGGGGCGGAAACTGGCTCCATAATTTCTGAGATTTTGATTATCTTGGTGTTTTATAAAATTTGCCTTCTGTTTCATTTCCTAGATTGAGATTTTATTTTATTTTATTTTATTTTATTTTATTTTTGAGACTAGGTCTCGCTATGTTGCCCAGGGTTGTCTTGAACCTGTGAACTCAAGTGATCCCTAGCCTCAGACTCCCAGGTAGCTGGGATTACATGTATCTGACTCTAAATGCATATTTTAATTTTAAACATACACACCAATTGGATTTTTTTTTTTTTGGCAGACTAGGAGTAACAGTGAGATTGACCTATTGACCTATTATAAAGCTGTTCAAGGTTAGCAAATTGGACAAAAACAAAATGCAAGTTTACTAAAAGTTTGTGGAATTTAAAGGTACTATTTAATTGTGAACTGGCAGGTATTTTATGAACATTTCTACAGAATAATTGTGAAATGAAAAATTTCTGATTTAGATGTATATTAAGAGTTTCCTGGCCAGGCACGGTGGCTCGTGCCTGTAAGCTTCAGCCTATGAAGCGGCCAGGGCTTGGGATCGCAGTTTGAGTCCTGCCTGGGGCCCATAGTGAGACCTAGTTCAAAAAAAATTAAAAAAAAAATTTTCCTTTTAATATACTTATGTGTATTTATTTATTTGTTATTATTATAAAGTTTATTCTGGTTGACAATTTAGGCCATAGACAAGTACATGAAAATTCCATAAAAGGGATGAATATGTGGGGGGTTATGTGTATTTATTGAAGAAAAATTTAAAAACTAGATGAAAATGAAATATAAAACATGGTTAGGGTGAATAATAAAATCTACAGAACCTTTCTGTTGCTAAAGAGACTTTTCTGTTGCTAAAGAGAAATTTTCTGATGCTAAAGAGAACACCTCTTCTGTTGTTCCTCTTTATAAAGGAAGATTAATTTTGAATAAAAATAATAAAAGTTTGTGGATATTGTTTGATAATTCAATCAACAAAATGGAGTGAAGCCTATGAATATGATGGGAAAAATATAAAATTTTTGCTGATTTGACACAAAATAACTGACATCAAGAATGATAAAATGAAGCCTGTGCCACCATAATGAAAATATTAATGACAACAGGATGACAATGTCATTAACTCAGAGAGACTTGAAGGTGAGTCACTGTCAAAAAAAGCTGAAACATGCTAATATCTTCCAGTCTGTGTTTGAACAAAACTTGAAAATGTTCCCCAAATTTAATAGCACAGCTAAAAAATTAACATGGTATTAACAATAAAGAGTTGTGAAACTGAGGCATATTTTTTCTAAACTGATAATAAAGAAATTCAGTTTTAGCAATCGTCCTCAAAATATTAATGAATTGTCTTTCTCCCCATACATATCACATTATAAAACCATTGCCATATAAAGAAGCTATGAAAGAGTGTAGGTCCCCAAAAACGTTGGAGAAAATTATCAGAGTTCTGTTAAGCATCTAATTAATGCAATATTATGCTTTTCTGGATCATGTGATTGGTGATATGTATCAGCTTTTATAACTTGTTACCATCTACTTTCTTATTCTAAATAAATCCTTGCTGGAATATCCACTTGTATAATCATAGTTTTAGTGTTTCTATTAAAGAGGATCTTCCCCAATATATAATCTCCAGGCCCAACAGTATTTGGATCCACTTCAACAATTTCAGTATTTAAACAAGGTTCCAAGTCTTCAATCATGCTCTTCCTTGTGTCTTAAGCCCATTACTCCTGCTTCCCAAAACCACTTTATTTATTATTTTAGACATAATTCACAGGTCGTCCTCCTTTTGAAATCTTTCAGTGCTCTCTTCCACCTACACCCCTGCAGGCAGCGCTTGTGTAACCTGTTACATCAGCAAATAGACCTGATACCCTCAAAGGCAGAATGATGTGCCACTGTTTCCCACTTCCAACCGTCTACTGTTACTCAGCAAGATTCATTAACGACAGGTGAACCATAACTTTCTGAAGGAGTTGTAATATCACACAATGAGGTGAAATTTTAACATACTCAGTTGCCAATAACAAGAGAATACCATGTTTTTTTTTTCATCTTGTGACTCGGATTTCTGGATCTTTCCCTAAGCTCCTTTGTGCCGGTAATTCAACTTTTAAGGCACGTTTTCTGTTGGTGAAGAAATACTTCCGTTTTCTTTCTTTTTAAAATATTCCTATGGGAGTAATGTTGGTTTATAAAGTTATATCGGTTTGGGGTGTGCAGCATTATAACTACAGATGCAGCATTATAAATATAATGGTATATCTATATGCTAAAACAATTGCCACCAAAAGTCTAGTTTGATCCCCTACATAAAATTGACCCCTTTGCTCCTACCTACCTACCACCCATCCTTTTGCTTTTTGGTAACCACTATTGTGTTCTTACAGTCTAAGAGAGAAATGATTCTCTTTTCTAAAGTAGTTGTTAAGGTATCTTTTACAAATATGTAATTTATTAAAGGGAAAAAAGAAGAAAATGCTGGGTCCAGAAGACTCAGGGGGAACTTTTCATTTCTTTATATTGTACACAGTGGAACTGAAGCCTCTGAAAAGAATTTCTTTTCATTTCCTGATCTATACAGCAATCTATTCACTTCCCTTTGCTTCTTCCCTACTTTCCCTCCTTCCCCATAATATGTCTCTCTCCTCCTTAATATTTAACACATTAGGGCTACCTGTTTCTTGGCACTGCTCCGTTCCAAAGTGCTTAGTTTCAGAAGTCACTCGGCAGGCTTGAATGCTGGGGTTCTTCCTATTTGTTATCATTGGTTTATGTCCAAGCAGATTTACATGAAGGCTTACCTGCCTTTGCTAAGACCTTTAGTATATGTTGTAGCCCAGAATGGAGGTATCACTCTGACCATAACTCACCTGTGCCTCCAGTAGAGTTATGTAAAATTAACAGAGCCTCTAGTCTTCCAAAACAGTATGTTTTCCATGTTATATAGCTAACCATTGTGTACTGAATGGGGAAAACCTATTATGATGGAGTTACTTATTCTTGTGTCTTTACTTAATATTCATTTATACATTTATTTATTCAGCAAACTGTAGCTGGGCATTTCCTGTATATTAGGGATTATTAAGATATTAAGGTACAACTTGTGGGCCTGTGTCTTTTCCCTCTTAGAGGTTCATATGTATTATAGTTATAAAAAACAGAAGGACTGTAGAGCAAGAAAATTTGGATTTGTATCCTGGTTCAACCTCCAACTAGCTGTGAAAGGTTTACCTGGTTAGTCTTTGGTTTTGTCATACATAAAAAAGGGAAAATAATATTTATGTTTTATATTGTATGGATTCAATAATTGCATTTTCAGAGCATCATTAAGTGGAATAAAGGGATAGGGCAGGCAAACATCCCAGGTCCTTCAGTATTTTACTTGGAAACACATCTTTTTCCCTTTATTTTTTACTTTTAAATTTTTTTTGAGACTAGGTCTCGCTATTTTTGCCCATGGAACTGCAGGCTCACGTTACCCAGGGCACCATGGACTCAAGCAATCCCCAGCCTCAGTTTCCCAGGTAGCTGGGATTACAGGCGTCCACCACCACACCCAGCTATTTTTTGGAACTGGGTCTCGCTATGTGGTTTCGACGGGATTCAAACCGCAGTCCCTGGCCCTGGCCGTGGCTTCCTACGCTGCCACCTGCAGGCATGCACCACCATGTCCAGCTTTTCCTTTAAAAGACATAAAAAGGGCTACTTATCAGCTCTGAAGAGAAATGTTTCCAACGACAGACCCCATCCAGCATAGATCAGATGCCTCCCTATTTCTTCAGAATTCCTTCCCAGCATCAGGCCCCAGGTCCAGAGCTAGCATTAGTAGTGACTAGCACTTGACAGTGACACTGCCTGGGAGAAACATCAAAGAGAAGATGCAGTAACAGCTGCCTGCAGCCTCAGAGCAGCCTGGGTGTCAACAGCATCCGAGAAGTGGAGATTCTAAAGATAGACAGCATTCCTCAGATTTCTGACTTCTAGGCACGTGCAGAGTGAACATGACCTTGACATCAGCTCTTGGTTGCTGTAGGTGGAGCTAACAACCTATTCCTTGATTCAGGAAACAAAAGGGACTGGGGATAAGAGAGAAGGGTAGCTGAGGACCAGAATGATTCTTTGGTGCACAAGAGCTATTGGTTTTGCTGAATTCTTATATTTTCTGGAACCGCATACCATAGTCTTTGCCCAATATTGTGGATCCTGCTACTGCCTGTGCAGAACTGCTGTCTTCATGGACTGAGTCTTCCACACACTAGGCGTCTTGCTAAGGCTCCTATATTCCCTCTATGCAGCTCCTTAAAGTGTTCTCAATTTATAGAGGAAGCGCTAACGTTCAGAGAGAAGATGAGTACTTGTCCATGATTATACACAGGAGACCTTGGATTTCTACCTAGGCATCTGATTCACGCAGACAGGTTGCTCCAGCTCCCACTTTGTAGCTACTGGGCTTTTCTGGAATGAATTGTGAATGAATCTTGGGCCTGATTCCCTCTGCACAGTACCCAGAGATTCAAATATGGGCACTTAAAGTTTTCATGGCTATTACTTACTTTGTCATCTCCTGAGGAGGTCAATGGAGCTATGGATTGTACCTTGGGGAATTGTTAGAAACGCTGCTCAAAGGGCTGGCTCCACTTCAGATAACTGTGTGTGTGTGTGTGTGTGTGTGTGTGTGTGTATGTGTGTGTGAAACTACTGCCTGAACCAACTTCCCAGAGGGGTTGGGGATGTCACAGTTACAAGGAGAAACAATATCCTTTCCAATGTTTTTATCACCTCACTTCTTCCAAGAAATCATTCCTGAATAAATCCACCAGCAGCCTGTTCATTCTAAAACAATGGCACAAAGAATGCTTTATCTTAATTTGTTCTCATTTTATTCTGCTTCATTTTTAGAAAACATATGATGTTTCCTTAACTAGGTTAAACAGCTCTAAAGTAAAATGCATTTTTTCAGTTTTGTTGGTGTACATACTGAATGTTGTAAAATATTATTTTACATCATATTTTACAAAATATCATAAAATATTATTTTTTATTTGTATTATTATTATTATTATTATTATTATTTGAGTTAGGTCTCTCTATGTTGCCCAGGGTAGTCCCGATGCCGCGGAATCAAGCGATTCCTGGCTTCTTGCCTCCCAGCACTTGGATTATAGGTGGGTGCCACCATGCCCAGCAGCTGTATTATTTCTTAAAGGCCCCTGCACATGATGGGAGTGGGAAGGGACAGAGAGGGGAAAGCGGTGAACAGTTACAGCTTTTTGAATACTTAGGCACTTAGGTATGTGACCTGTACTTCCCCAGGTACAGAGGAGAGGCTAACAGGCCACCCAAATCAAGGGATTTTTAACAAAAGATATCTGACTGGTCTGGTTTCTCCAGATGAATTATGGGAAACTCTGGCCTCCTGGCTAAGGAAACTCTGGAGGTTGAGCTCTTAGTGGACTCTCAGATGCATAATTTTCCTGGCTGCCACCCTGTAAGGGCCTTTGCCCCTCCTTCTCAGATGGCTTGGGTATCAGGTTGCTGAGGCGATACGCAGCACCCAGGTGGCCAAGATCCTTGCTCTTTCACTCACATAACATGCCAAGAGGATCCCAGGTAGATGACCTGAATGGCATTCCAAGGAGTAACTGCTGCAACAACATGCCAACCGCCTTCAGGCTGAACTGAGGAATTTACTCCACCCCCACTTGGATTGTATGGTGACATACCACCGTGCTGCCCTGTGATCAGAAGTACTGCTGGTGAGTATCTTCCTATGCAACCCTTCCTCTCCTGGTGCCTACTGATTTCCAGTGTGTAGAGAGCCAGGAAGAAATCTGAGCAACATAAACCTGTTAACATCCATCTGACTCTCCCCTCTGATAATGACCCATTGTCCTGGGACTGAGCAGCACACCTCAACCCTCCTGAAGTGAATTACTTCCCATCAGGCTCCATGGTTCCTCTTGCAAACAACTCCCACCACAGGTGGGACGGCTTATCCCATTCTCCATACTTGTTAGTGGGATAACAGCATTTGGAGTGACTTCCCAGACCCTAGGTTTCCCTTCAGAATTCTGCTGGACTTTGGGCCCCTCGGTCATTTTCGACAGTGAATTCTAAAGAATTTCTTTGTGCCCCAGAATGGGCACTATCTCAAAGGTCAAGGTTTTACCCATAGCTGAGTTATAAGTGGGTTTGCAATTTTTTCAAGTTGTTTCATAAGACTCCTGTTTAGAATGTCATTTGTTCCTTTTCGTTTTCAAAAGTAGTCTTTAAATGATTTAAGTAACTAATCTTTGATGTTAAATCCATTGGACTGTCTTAATGATTTTATTCTAAATACATGTGAAATCAGTTATTAGTAAGAATTACTCTATTTATCGAAAAGTTACTGAATATTAGACACTTTGGCAGTCAACCAGGGTGGAGCAGTAAAGTTCAAACTTTTCTTTCTTTTAGTTTGGAATACAGTCACTACTACCCACTCCTCAACTCGACAGATTTCTAAGAAGTCTGAGAGGGATGGTTTATTTTCATTGAAGTTCAGATCAAAATTGGTAGGACATAATTATCTTTGAGAATTTTGAAAAAGTCTCCACTTTAAGGAACTCTACTAGAAGGAAAACTAAATTTCAGTTGCTTCTCTTACAATTTTTATATCCCTCCCCATTAAAAAAAATAAGAGAAAAACATTTAGAATTGTGTTTAATTGCATATGAAGAACAATCACAGCACACAAAATAACCACATACACAAAAATACCCTTTTCTTTTAGTTTGGACATTTTGAAGATTTGACTTCAAGTTTTTGAATATTTAAATTTAGTAGCTGGAGTCTTGAATGTATGATCTTAGTTGTTATAATGTGGCTAATCTTGGTTAAGCTTGTAATGTGTTGCCTAGAAAAAGACAACTTAATCTTCTTATTTTTTATCCCCAAGGAGAAGTTTATGCATATGTAATCAAACTAATCCTGACTAATAATTAAACTAAGGGTCTGCAATCTTCATGATACTGTGAACTTGTCCTAAATTCTCCCACTGTCTCTAGCAGTTCTTTTAATTGGAATGCTGTCTACATAGAGTAATTTGGATGTTGCCTAAGTGTGTAGAAGTGAATTGGGATATTTTGCAGTTTTTTCTTTAACTCATTTGACTTTTTATTGAACTATATGAAACACTATGAAGAAGATATTGATGATATATTTGTTCTAATTTGAGTAGCGTTAACCCTTTCAAACAGCAAAAAGGGGCAAATGTCTTAACAGCCTAAATTTTGGCAACTTTGTAAAGCCATAAAAAAATAGGCAAGTGAAGGTCAGTCTCTCAGAAAGAGAGAGAGGCATGCTGACAGCAGCTGACAAACATAAGACCTGAGGTTGATAGGTGGAGAGTGTCTCTGCATCAAATAATTATTTTAAATAATTTACGCAAATTCAACTTTGCTCTCTTGGGAGAGAGAGATATTAAAATAGCACTTACCTGCCATCTCCTCCATGATCATCCCCCCCACCCAGTGAAACAAGAGACTTGAATTTGCTCTCATCTAAATCTGTCTCCTTTCCCTTGTGAACCTTTTACCATATTTAAACATTTAATGTGGCCTTACAATGCAAATCAGCTGTTCTATCTGCAGCTCAAGGAAAGAAACAGAAATTTATTCCAATGCCTGAAAGAAAACCTGGTGATTGGTACTGCGTTCACAGATGATGATCTGCTGGTCTCCGAAATGCACTTCCCAGAGGAATTTTCCATGGTTATTTTCAAGATCCCTATTTTTTCTGGAGCTGATAAACCCTCCCCCCCCCTCAGTAATCTGCTACTCAAGCATCTCCAATCATCTCATAACCATTTACTTCCATCCCTCTAGCCATCACCTCTAAAGAAAACCCTTTCCTGATTGTCTTCTTTCTTCCACACTCACTTGTACACGAGGCCAAGTTGAAGGGAGATGAAAGGTGGAGTGTGATCTGTCTCCAGATCTCCCTTCAGCCGGGTCATGCAACCTTGTCATGTGGTCATGTGGGCTACTGCTCACAGTGCAGCTGCATTCTGTACTTCCTGCTCCTGCACAGTGTCATCTACTTGAAACCATGATGCCAGCTTCTTCTGTCTGAGACTCTAGTGCCACTCTTGCAGCAGGACCTGCCCCAAACAAATTGTTGAAAATGATGATGTTGTTTGTTAACATTCCCACTGCCTTTTGGATTGTTCTTTTCATTTTCTCATAGAGAACTGGGTCTAAGGGTCCAAGGACCCTTAGGTGCTCTTAGTTCTTAGATAGGAAATAATTCATCATCGAGACCAAAGCTGGGCAGAAAAGCAAGAAATTTATTGACTGATAAGAAGGACAGGAAAGTCCTCTGAGCAGAGAGGAGGCCGGAATGGGTAGCTGCTGAGGCACTCAATAAGCAGATGTTTTTATGGATATAGCGGGCAAGGAGTGGGGGCCCAGCCATTGGGTGTCTCTGCATTGCTGATTGGTTGGGATCTATGGGGTCTTCTAGGTTACTGAGGTCCACTGATTCTCTAGTGCCACCTGGCCTGGTTTCCTGAAAGGAGATTGGTTCATTGTTTTAACATTGTGTTATTGTGTTGGTGTCTGAACATTCAATTTTTACTGGGTTGGGGGCACCCTGACTCCAACTGACTGTTCCTCATTAAGATTGATAAATGGGCTTGGGTACCTGGGCTTAGGAGTACACTCTGACCCTAAAAAGCTACCTGTACACATCTCCTAACTTCCTCATTCAGTGTGCTACCACCTTCTCACCTTTGTCTCCTAGACAATTTATTCTGACTTTTATTCTGACACTTCTGACTTTCATATTATTTTGTTGTTTGTCACCTCTTTTCCCCTACTAGAGACAAACTCCAAAAAGGAGGGATCTTTATTAGTCTGTGCACTGATGCATCTCTATCACCCAGAACAGTTTGGTCCACAGTAGGTGTTTAATACAAATTTGCAGAATAAATGTGTGAAGTGCATGCATCTGAATTCCCTGAACAGAAACAGTCTGAGGGATAGTAACTGGCTCAAAGCAGTGCTTGCATCTATGCTGAATGTGTTCCCTTTATCATCATAAAAGTAGGTCATTGGTAATTAGCAAAATTTCCCAAACTCATTCATCAGTTACTATCTATATAAGAGGAGAGATACAATGTCCAAAACAATTGACCATTTTTATAATAGTTCAAGATTCATTACTGCAAATAGATTTGGAACAGAAATGTGTATGACAGAAATATCTAAATCCAGCCAGTGGCCCATTTATTTTAAATTAAGTTCTTATCCACAAAAATCCTATTACAGCAAAATGATTTAAAGAGATTCTTCATCTTCCTTTTAAGGTAACTTAGCCTGGGTATTAAGAAGCCTTCAATTAAGTAGTCTGATGAGGAATTTACATTTTCTCAACCATAATAGTAATTTAAAACAAAATGACACTTTCTTAAATTCTGCTACTATCAAACTCTCAATAATGTTCGTCTTTTTTTGAAATACTTTTAGTAATAATATAGGCAAGACTTTTTGCCCCCTTAATTTTCATCTGCAGGTGAATCCAAAGGATAGGGGAACAAAAGATATTTTAAAGACTGGAGAGTTTTTAAAAGCCCTACCACGATTTTCTTAACAACATTGGGAATATACCATAGCTCCCTCATTCCAGGTGTAATCATGATGTAATGGTAAGTTCTCCTGTAGCCATTGATAGGTTTTTGGAAACCGCAACTTTAGGTAACATGACATGATGATGATGAAACCAGGTCTTTAGGTAACATCATTTTGTTCAACACAGGTTGGGATTTTTTTTTTCTTATTATTAACTTACAATGAAACAATGTTAAGTGAAACTATTATTTGAAGGTCAAGGTCAGCTGCACAGCTCTGGAGGCTCTGTGCCCCCAAGCGGGACTGTGGTCATGAGCACCCACTTTTCTGACCTGACCATTAGAGAAATTTCACAAAATATAAAGCTCTTTTAATTATGTTTGATTAATTGAGTTTATTGAAAACCATTACATAGAGTCTGTATTACACTAAAAATCATGTCATAGAATCATTGTTTTTATAAGTTCTAATTCTTGCCCAGGATCCTGGAAATGATCTCAACATTTTAGGAGTTCCAAAGAGCACCACTGGTCTTTACTTAAGCAAAGGGACAAATGTACCAGTTTTTCACAGTTATAAACTAAATTGTGCTCCTCAAAAAAAAAATTAAAAAATAACAACAACATAAAAATCCTCAAAGTTGCTGGGGTCTTGCCCATCAGGATTTGTGAATATGGCCTTATTTTGAAATGAAGACTTTACACATGATAAGTTAAGACAAGGCCATTTGAGTGGACCAAACCCAAGATGACTGTGTCATTACAAAAAGAAGAGTATTCAAAAGCTTTTTAAGTTCCTGGTGCATGGTAAGAATAATAATTACTATGTCATTGCTGTAAGTATATTGTATTATATTTAACATGTATGTTCAAATTGCTTATATACCAACATATAAAGATGGTAGACAAAATTCTAAAGTGGGCCTTAAGATTCCCACTCCATGACGAAATTCTTTGTGG
>PVHY01006117.1:0-77136 GCA_004024945.1 Uropsilus gracilis
TCGCATAGCTATGCCATATTTTATTTATCTACTCAGTAAGTCTTGGGCATTTGAATTGTTATACATTTTGAATGCATAAGTAATACCATCATGAATATTTGTGTGCAATCTGCATGTGTGAGCTAACATAAGTCCTCATTTTTTCTTTGGCATGTATCTAGCAGTGATATTGTTGGATGGCATGGTGACTACAGAGTTAGTTATGTGAGTAATACAAGACTCTTTTTCAAAGCAGCTGAGCCTTTTATATTCTCACTCACAACTTAAGAAATTTCGCTAAACCCTTACCACAATTGCTAATTCTTTGTGCTTTTAGTTGTAGCTATTCTAGATGGTATAAAGTAATCGATCGTGCCTTTTTTATTTGCATTTCCCTGATAGTTAATGATGCTGACCATTTTTTACATGCTCAATGTGACAATTTGTTTATCCTCTGCAGAATTATCTGTTCATATATTTTATCCATTTTTATATTGGGCTATTTTGTCTTTTTATTATTGTTATAATTATAACAGCAATAATTAATATATTTTGCATACAAGGTCCTAATCAGATTTATGACTTGAAAATATTTTCTATCATAGAAATGTGTTGTTGTTTTTTTTTTTTTAATCTTTTCCTCTGAAGCATGGAAGATTTTTTATTTTGATGACATTGCTTTTCTATAGTTTTATTGCTTGTCCTTTTAATGTTATATTTAAGAAACCATTGCATAATGCTAGTTCTTATGAAGATTTTTATCTGTTTCATTTTAAGAGTCTTAAAAGTTTTGATTTTCACATTTAAATGTATCATCTATCTTGAGTTGATTTTTGTAGATAGGGTAGGGTAGAGGGTCTATTTCATTCATTTCTTTGGGAATGATCTTCCTTGCATTTAACCTCCTATTTGGATTTTCTTGATATTCTTCAATTTATTCATATATGTTTTCACCAAATTTGGTAATCTTTCAACAATTTTATCATTTTTAACACATTTGTCATCTCTTCTAGTGCTTAGAAAGTCTGGTCTCTTCAGTTTTTCCTAGAAGTTCCTGAATTCTGTTCATTTTCCTTTCTGTCTCTTTATTTCTGTTCTTTAGATTTCTTTCTGTTGCTCTAAGATCAAGTTCATTGATTCTTTTATCTCTATTTAACTGTGTCAATCCAGTATATTTTTTTTTTATTTCAAGCATTGAATTTTGGTCCTGAAATTAACATTTGTTTAGTTCTTATCATTTCTATTTCTGCAGTGGGAATTTCCATATTTCCATGCACTTAAAAATGGTCACTTGTACTTCCTATCATTGCTACAATAGTGTTAGCTGACAATTCTAAGTCTGGATCATCTTAGGGTTGACTTCTTTTTAGGTCAATACTTCTCCATTGATAATTTTCTGAAAAATTAAGAATTTATGTTATGTGACTCTATGTTACATTAAAATTCTCTAGGAATGTTGATTTTTGGCTTTCAGGCATTCTAAGTAGGTTTAGCTTACAAATTCTGCCTTACTTCTCTAAGCAGTAGTTTCGGTATCAACAAAGCTCCCCCAAACTTTTTATATGGTTTGGTCTCTGACGTGCATGTGCCACACAAGTTTTGATGTTAGTCTAGTCTGTGATTTCATCAACCCTCACAGCTTCAGCCAGGTTTATCCCATGTATTCATCACAGTTTCAGCTCTGGTGTAGTTCACACATGAATAGCCATCTTCTCCAAGGCCTCCTTTGCGGAAATGGTTTTCATACTGTCCACATTCAGGGTTTCCTTCTTTTTCCAGAGTTTTTTTCTGAGTTTTAGCCTCTTGTCCTTTTCTACATAACTTTTGTCTTTAGGACGAAGTGGAAGTAGAGCAAGAATACATTTGGCATATTGATACCATGACATTTTCTATGAAATCTTCTTTCCAGTTTCCTCTTGAGATTTTCATAGCTTATGCCAATTCCACATGACATGTTGTATGATAAGTACTGTTCTTGCAGCAGAAGAGGGAAAATAAGATTAAAAAAATTAATTAATGAAGATTTTCTCCACATTCCCTGGCCTACAGGGACTTTTCTCAACCTGTTGTCCTGAAAGACAGTCATCTCTTGTAGTTTTTGTCTACTGCACTTGCTATAGTTTCCCATTTTGACCTTTCAGGTTAAAACTAAAAGATAAAAGCAGTGGGAAAAAATGTAGAAAACTCACAGTCACCTTATTGGTGACATTTTTCCGGTTGGGAGCTTCGACTTCTCCAATCTAGTTGCTTCTTTTCACAATCCTCAAGAAGCTACTTTCTGTATTTTGTTCTGTGTGTTTTGTCTTTACTATTAGGAAGAATTAGCTGTAATGTGTCTCCTCCATTTGGGTTAGAAACAAACTGCTTTCAGATACTTTTAATAATATATCATCTTCCTAATTTCTTGTTTCATTTTGAGTGACTCCTATCCCTGACTTTAGAGAGCTCTGCTCTTCCATGCACAGAAGGTTTTTGTTCTTAATACACTGTTGTATTCATAACACTTAGAAATATCTGACACATGGTAATTCTCAGTAGGCAGTTACTGAATAAAAGAATCATTACAGATAATGCTTTTGTCAGCATTTTAGAATTTACTTAATATAATTCCCTAGAATAAAATTGTGAGTGTAAAGGCATAATCATCTTTTAGACTGTGTTCAATGACCCCAGAGCCCTTCAAAATGTTTCTTACTCTATACTAAAGTGTGTCCATCTCAGCACACTAAAAGGTTTTTTTTTAGTGTTTCTAATTTGTAAGTGAGGATGTTATGTCATTTTTATCTGTACCAAATACTTATAACCCAAGCACTCTAGGTCTTCCAGATGAGCCTCCATTCCTAAGACAAGTGCATTCTGCCTGGTGTCTTGTATCCTCTGCCTTTGAAGATGCCTCACATATATCTGCAAAAACAGCTTTTCTGCAGATTCCCCTGTGAAAATAAAAAGAAGGATGCTCTTTAAAAAACAAGAATTTAGTCATAAAAAACATTCTGCAAGACACATCCTAATTTCCACTATTCTCCCCATCCACAATATTATTGTCAATTATTTTTTGAAAGAGTTGTATTTTCTAAGCCTTGCATCTATCATCTCATGTGCTCTGTCTTCCAGTAATGAGATAAAATCTCTTACACTTGTTAAAAAGAATTCAAGATGGCAAATAACTTTTTTAATCACAAGGAAAACATTTAAAAGTTGAGGGAAACACCCAAGATAATTTAAGAATTAAAGTCTTCAATCAAAGAAATAATCCAAATACTGAAATTCCAAGTTCTATGGTAATTTGCCACTCACACACATGTGGACTTTGGCTCTGATTTAAGGACACAGCTCAGGACCCAGCCAAGCTGGAGTACTTTATAGGGGACAAGATAAGCCTACTGACCTTACCTTCATGGCAAATGCAAAAGCAATCTTGTCATGATCAACCACAAGAAAATGCAGAGAAGCTCTCTTGGATGGAATAGAGGAGAAAAAGTAAAAGGACATGTGAAGAAAAAAAACAGCTGAGCAGTGCTGGCCTCCACACAGATTATTGTCTGCAACTGCCAATGAACCTGCACAACAGATCTGAGCTGTGATGCCTAGAATGTTTGGGGAAAGCAATGCAATACTCCTCCAATGACTGTTGTCTTCAGAAAGCCCCTATAAGAGTTTCATGACCAAAGGCCATCAGGCAGTGAGAGATGCTTTCTGAGTGAACCACCATGGAAGCTCTGACTCACAGTGGAAAGCAGTTCTTTCAGTGTTTGTGGAAGAAAAGGTTAGAAGAGTTGATACCCTGACTTCCTCTTCTTCTTCCTGCTGACATTTCCCCTTCATGTTGTCCCAACCTAATTGGAAACCTGACATGGAAACCCTGTCCACTTAATTCCAGTTAGGTCAAGAATTTATAGAATTCTTGAAATTCTTTTATATGCGCTCATATCCTATTTGGTAATTTGAACCGGAACATAGACATGTTTGGGGTGAGAGCTTTGTGCACTTACACAACATCTGTGTACTCTATGTCGCCTGATACATCCTCCATGACAATTTCCTTTATTTGCATATCATGGAGGATCTGTCAGGAGACTTAGAACACATAGATGTTGAATAAGTATAAAACTCTCATCCCAAACATGTCTATGTTCTGGTTCAAATTATCAAATAGGATATGAGTGCATATAAAAGAATTTAAGAATTCTATAAACAAAACTGTTGGTCTGTATTTGCGTAGAGCATCTAACAAGGTAACAGCACTGCAATAATATTAATTTCCTTTATACAACTGTGTTTTAGAATGCATTTATCGTTGGCATGAACTGCATACTACCTAAGCGACTCATGATCCATAGAGGGAGGAAAAAGACTTCACCTTCTCCTCCTCCCTCCCATTGTTCTACAAAATGAAAGAAACACTGATCTAATGGGGTCCTGTTCTTTTGGGACCAATTCACAAGTAAATGGGACCAGTGTGTTTTAAAAATCATGACATTGGATGTGCACTTCTCTGCAGTCTCCATCACCTTCAATACCCCATTGGGTGGCAGCCAGGGATGCCCCTAGGCAATACAAGTAACCTGCTAGCACTTTAAGTCAAGCTGAAGAGTACAGGTTTTTTTTTGTGTGTGTGTATTCATTTGTTTCTTTTTTTTTTTTTTTTTCAAATTTCTGATTGACTGGTAAAATTGGACAGAAGGACCTGACATAAGCTGTGTGCATTTGGCTAGTTAACATTCATTGTGAGCATTTAAAGTCCCTCAACAATGTAGTGCATGCCATCATATTCTATGTCTAGATTTTGCTAGAATGCTAGAAGCTGGACATACCAGGGACTCTTAGTCAAATACTGTTAGCAATCAGAGAGTCAT
Organism: Uropsilus gracilis; assembly: GCA_004024945.1. NCBI lineage: Eukaryota > Metazoa > Chordata > Mammalia > Eulipotyphla > Talpidae > Uropsilus > Uropsilus gracilis. Next base: position 4,836 of record PVHY01006117.1, read on the forward strand.
ACCCCTGTCAGAATCAGTCAACCTGATATGTGAATCTGACTTTGATAGCTGATTTGTGCTATCTTTACCAGGAATATTGTCTGTTTCTATCCGTATTACAAAGACATGTCTACTTTACTAGACAAGAGTCAAAGAACCTGTGTTATCTAATTCTAAAACTTATTATGAGTGTCTGAGAGTTAGTAGGCAATCGTTCTTCCATTAATTCTGTCATTCAGTGAAACTACTGTGTGACAGATGCTATATGAGAAGCTGGCACAACAGTGAATAAAGTGGTTAAAATATTACTGCCTACATGTAAATTATATCATATGAGAGAGACAGTTGATAAATAATATAAATAAGTAAAGTATATAATTTGTTAAGAATTGATACTAAGGAGGAAAAAAGAATAGCAAAGGTTGATTAGCAGGTATTCTGGGGTCAACTACATACTGGCTTGTGAAAATTACTGACAATATTTTCAGTAATTTTCCAAGATCATTGTCATCATTTTGGCATCTTAAAATTGGCCATAGTAAAAGTATTTAAGTCACAGAAACAGGCAAGCACTGATTTGGTGCTCTTATCTCAACTGCATACCAGCTGTTGAGCTTCTGCCAAAACACTTATGTGCTGGGCTTTGGTGAGAAAGGAAAGAAAGAGTGGTCACAGTGAGAATTTGAGTAAAAGGAGACTCAAGGTAAGGTGGCAGGGTCACACAACAGCAAGAGGGAAGGATATTCCTGACAGAGGACTCAAAAGGGAAAATAGCATGACTCTAAATAAGGGGAGCACAGTGGGTTCTGAACTAGCAAAACTTAAGTGGTCCAGATCATGCTCACTATTTTGCAGATAATCATAGATACACTGGCTTAGACTCTTGGACTCATCAGAAGACATTGGGCAGTATGATAACATCATTTTATTTACATTTTGACAGGTTTCTTCTGACAAATTTGTTGGGAATCTACAAAGTAAGCAACAATAGAAGCAGGAGAACATTACTGCCACAACCCAGGTGACAGCAGCAGTGGGTGGAGCAATGTATCAAGTGAAGTGCTGACAAGTGACTGCTTCTTGCATACATTTTTGCAGTAAAACGGATGAGGGTTGCTAAAAGATCAGATAAATTCTTGTGAGTGACTGCAAGGACTAAATTACTATTTACCAAGATGAACAAAACTGAGAGAAGCACATATTTGGGGGTTCAGGGAAGGTTGCAGGATAGATCAATAGCTAAGGTCAGACATGTTACAGTTAGTTTATTATATAAAATATCCTGACATTTTTAGTTTGAGACTTACTCATGACCCCACATAAATTGCCTTTCCCTCTGGATTCCTTAGTTAGACCAATTACTGGTAAACTAGTCATTCCCCCATGTGCTTAGCAAAAGGAAGCGACAGTCTCCTTTTGTTGCTGTGTCCACGGAAGTGCTGATCGGCATCTTTCTCTAAGGCCATTTGCTATCCGTTGAATAACCCAGCTCCTGTGAGAGCGAAGTCGTAGACTCAGTAGGCTGACCCCATGGAAAACATTCTTTGGCTCTAGAATTTTAAAGGGGTTTAGGTCTTGAGAAAGTATGGGAAGTGGGCATGAGTATGTGGTACCCTGGTGGATGACTCCCCAGTAATCCTCAATTCTAGGATGCCCAAGCATAGTCAAGTGACCAAGTACCCAGGACACCTCACCCAAGGAATGGCAAAAGAAAACAGAAGGGCGAAGGTTAAAAACAAAGGAGGTGGGGGCAGAAGATCCTTGTCTGTATTGGGAAAGTGAAGCAGGAAGCAGACATGTGTACTGTCACTCTGAACCAGGCATGATAAGTCTCCCCGTGTCTGCAGCATCCTGCACCCCGTCTTTAATTTTGGATCCCAGAAAGTGAGGTATTTCTGTGAGGTTGGAGTCTGGGTCAAATCTTCATGCTATGTCTCAATTCATTAAAAGATTTGCCATAAAACTCCATCAAGACAAGTCATACACTATGAGCTGATTAATTTCCTTCTAATCTGGATGATAATTAAAATTCTAACTTTTAATTCCGTTAATTGTCCTCCCACAAGGAGGCTGATTGGACTTTCCAAGTGCACTTCACCACAGACCTCTTCCCACAGGGTAGCTTTGCTGCCTTCGGGTACAAGGTTTTCCTGTCATTTATCAAGACCCAGAAAATAGTATGCGCTTATCCCCTCAAACCACTCTGGCTCGAGCCGGCAGAGCCCAACCTGTGCTCCTCAGTCAAACTCCGAGAGTCATTTAGTATCTTTTCAGGATGTCCAGTTGAGTTCTGTGAGTGTCCCTTCCTCTTAATGAACAATTAACTTGCTAAACCCAGAAAGGCCCCACTTGCATTCGTGTTGCACCCTTCATTCCACAATGCTGCAGGGCTGGGGAGGCAGGCCTCGCAGCAGTGTGTACAGCTTGTGCAGATGAGTCTGCTGGTGCTGATCCCAGATTCTAAAGAACAAAGCAGGCCCTGCAGGCCCTCCCTCTGAGTACAGGAAAGACAGACAAGGGAATGAAGAGGAGCTGGTTTTTCCGAAAAACATTGCATCACATGGGGTTTTGTTCTCCAGAATGCACAATAAATTCCATAGTCCATGAGAGAGACTGCACATTTTTGCCTATTTGCAAGTGCTCAAATAGGCACTTGCAATTAGGTGGATCACTGAGGTCACAGAGACTGCAAGTGGCTGAGTTTGAGTTCAACTTTATATAACAAATGTATTAATTACCTGAGCACCTAAATTTACTGGGCAACTTTTGTGTGCCAGCTACATCCTGAGCTCTTTATATACATTGTTCCTAATCTACTACAGCTCTCAGAGGAGCATTGACACATCTGATCTGTTGGGGGTGGGGGACAAGGGGAAAGAGCTTTATTGTTCCTTGTGGTTCTATAAGCCGTTAAGTCACCCAGCATTGATAGTAAAATCAGAGCTGGGGTTCTGAGAGGGCCAACAGATCCCAGAGTCTGTGTCCTTCCACCACCCTGACTGCCAGTAAGCACAGCTTCTTTGATCTTGGTGATGCGGGCTGTGAAGATGTGAATGCCCTTGACCCAACCAATGTGGAAACCTAGCCATACACAGACGGTTTAGCTGAAATGGTCGCAGGGGTCCTATCCAAAAGAATTTGGGGCAAGAAGATGTGAACTAGACTGGGAAGACAGATGAGGTCAGAATTGGCAGGGAAGAGCAGGAAAATTCTAGAAGAGAACAAATGCTGGGTACCTGTCCATTCTCTCACTGATATAACAGAAATGTGGGAGTTTTTGTTGTGTGTCAGGATGGTGCCACTCAAAGACAGTAATTGGGATCACTTGCAGTCCTTCCTCTTAAGAGCAGCAGCCAGTCTAGAAGCCAGAAATAGGAGGAGGGATTCATCCTACACTTAGGAAGCCAGCGGTGGCAAAATAAATCCAGAACATTCAGAATGACCTTGACTTGACTGTTGAGTCAGAACAGACTCTCCAGGAGAATGCCTGCATAGCAGCTGTTGTGGCAGATAAACTACTTACATCATTTCTTTTCATTTTCTCTGACCTATTTGAATAGATGTTGCTGTTATCAATATCTGGCATGATATTGCAGATCTCTTTAACTCTAGAATTTCACAGTAAATTTACAAGTATGTAAAAATAAAGCTACTTTTTTGTTATTCCTCAGTTAATCTTTCCATTTCTGAGTCTTCACCTTCACCTACAGTTCCCTTCTCACTCCTGCCCAATGTCTCCCTTCCTGTATAACCCAGACATTTCCCACATGTATTCCTTGAACTGATAACACCACAGTTCCCAAATCCAGCTTCTCTCCCCCAACTTATTACTTATATCTTTGAGATCATCAATTAATTCCTTTTTCATTATATTACTTTTATTGAGGTAACATTGGTTTACAACACTATATATGACTTAGGCATACAGGGTCATAGCTCTTCAGCTGTATACTACCACCCAACCCATCACCAAAGCACCCACCAGTAACCCAGAGTCCACTAGGACCCCTCCTTGCTTTTTTCCCCATCAACATACCCTGCCCAATATTCTCGGTTCTACAGATAGATCTCTAGAATTTGCTTTGACTTCATCTGTCTCTTTGTTCTATTTCTTTATAGTCTGCAAATATCTAAAATTATCTAATACTTGTCATTCTCCTTTAGATTTATTTCATTTAACATAGTCCCCTTTAGTTTCATCTACATTGTCACAAATGGCAAGATTTCATCTTGTTATAGCTGAGTAGCACTCCATTGTGTGTATTATTTCTTAATGTTAAAACACAAGGAATATTTTTCTAGTCCTTTCCTTATTGGAGTTTCCCCATAAGTGTAGCAACAAATTACCTCAATCCAATAACAACAGATTTACATTCCCACAGTTCTGGAGTTCAGATGGGTCATGGGCTTCACATTACTAAATCACAATCATCAGAGTTATATCCTTTCTGGAAGTGCTACGGAGAAATTCATTTTCTTGCTTTTTTCTAGCTTCAAAAGACCACCTGAGTTCCTTGGTTTGTGACTCTTCCATCTTAATATCTAGCAATGAAATTGAAGTGTCTGAATTCTCCCATTGCACCATTTTCCCTGTTCCCATGTCCCTTCCCTTTTTCTCTCTCTCCTCTATGTGATTATATTGGACTCACCTGAAAAATTTAAGATAATTTTCAGCATCAAAGTTTTTAATTTAATCACATCAACAAAGTCTCCTCACCATGAAATCTAACAATTCATAGGCTTTATAGAGCTAGCCAAGTTAAAAAGTTCGTATACAAGATTCTTAAAAACATTTATTCCGCTGATGGTCACTGTGAAGCTTCACTGTGAGACATCACAAATTTACCTAGGTCCATGCATCAGGAACCTTTATTCAGGCTCACTTGACTCCAGCGTTCTGAGGGACATGTACAGAAATTGTCTTTCAAACTTATCCCACTACTTACTTCCGGTTCCCACATAGCAGTTAAGACCACATCTTAATTTTGTTGGTTTGCTACCACAAATCACGAGGATTAGGTGACCCCAATTCTTCCACAATGTGGCTTCCTTTCCACAATGTGGTCACCTGAGTGAGATGGTGTTGGATTTCACCCTACCTCTGATTTTTAACAACAATGTGACCTTTGGAATGTTATTAAACATCATGATACCTTGGTTTCCCATATTCAGTGGTTTTTATAAATCAAGTGATAAAATACTAAATCACCCAGATGTAAATAAAAGAGAAAGCCATTTTGAGATTAGGGTAAGCAAACAGTTTTAGGTAATATATAAAAAGTACAGTCAATAAAAGAACAAATGACTAATTGTATGTCATCAAAACTAAAGTTCCTTGCTCTGATTATATCATTAAAGAAATGAAAAATGTTAAAAAAAAAAAAAACAGCTGAGGTTTGGGGTGCATATTTTCAAAACATATGCCTGACAAAGGAAAGATATCCAAAAGATAGGAAAAGCACTCAATATTCAACAATTTAAGAAATCAGTTGTTTAAAAGGACATATATTTTAATAGGTAATTTACCAAAGATAAACAGGTGGTGAGCAGGCACAAGAAAGCATACACACCTAAGAAGTCATGATGAAAATCTTCTTTAGATCATATAAATCTTTCACCTTTTAAAATACCAAAACAATAACACTAAAATCTAATATAATATCTAGCATTAACAAAGGAAGTGCTCTCTTCCCCTCTGTCATATGAGGTTACCACTTGCAAGTCAGAAAAACCTTTCTCAGTGGAATTGAATTGACCAACATCTTGATCTTGGACTTCTCAGTCTCCAGAATTGTAAACTATGTATTAATCCCAGTGGTAAAAACCACCCCACCTGTGGTACCCATCATGATGATACAAACTGAGTAGTTCGTCACTGAATCACACACTCAAAAGTGGGTAAATAGTAAATTTTATGTTAGGTATATTTTATACAATAAAAAAATTGGAAAGATGTAAAGCCACTGGAATTATCAAACATTTTTATCTTTTGAGTTTGTTTCCTGCAGGCAGCAGGTTTTTGATACTCTCTGCTACTCTGTGTCTTTTGATTGATGAATTTAGATCCTTGACATTTAGGGTGATGATTGATACTTGAGATTCTGGTGTTGGTTTTTGGGAGGTCATTTTGAAGTTCTGATTCGCATTTTTGTTTTGTTCTATTACTGATATTTGAGATTCTGAAGTTGGTTTTTTGGTGGTAGTTTTGAAATTTTGTTCTGCTTACTTGTTTTGATCTTTTTGCTTATTCTTCTGTTGGTTTTAATCTTAGAGCTTCTTGCAAGATTTCTTGGAGTTGTGGTTTAGTGGTAGCAAATTTCTGGAGGTTTTGCTTGTCTGAGATCGTTTTTATTCTTCCTTCATAGAGGAAAGAAAGCTTTTCAGGGTAGAGTAATCTTGGCTGGCATTTTCCATCTTGGAGTTTTGGGTTTTTTTGTTTTGTTTTTTTTTTAATGTGGCTCCATGCTCCCCTTGCCTGGGGTGTCTCTTCAGAGAAGTCTGAGGACAGTCTGATAGGTTTTCCTTTGTATATTATCTGTTTCTTTTCTCTGGCCAGTTTCATTATTCTTTCCTTATCCTGGACTCTTGGGAATTTTATGATGATGTGTCTTGCTGTAGTTTTTCTTGTATTGATGTAGTTTGGTGTTCTTTTTGGCTTCCTGGATGTCAAAGTTTATTTCTTTCTTCAAATTTGGGAAATTCTCCTCCTTTTTCCCTTACACAGTCTTTCAGTTCCCACATGCTTCTCTTCTCCTTCTGGACTCCCATTACTCTTATATTTCCTTTCTTTAAGGTATCAGACAGATCTCTGAGTTTTTCTTCAATCTTCTTATTTTGTGTCTCTCTTTGTCTTTCTTCTTCCTCTCAATGTTTGTGTCCTCGAGGGTACTGATTCATTCTTCTATTCTGTCCAATCTGCTTCATGTTTTTTCCCTGGGTTTTTGAGCTTCTCTGTTGTTCCCCTTGGATCCTGGATTTCTTTGTTTCTTGTTTAAGTATTCAATTTTATTCTTTAATTCTTCAGTTATGTTATCCTTGTTGATGTTTTCTTTCTTCATTTTTTCCATTTCTTCTTCTAACTTGCTCAGTTTTTCTGTCATACTAATTTCTTTTTCTTTGCATTTGTCTAATTCTTCCCTTAGTTCTTTGTATGCTTGTGTCATGCAGAAATTCAGTTCCTGGTCTGGGAGATGTCGCATTTTTCAATGTTACATTTGTTGGTTTCTGGAAGTTGTCTTTCCTTTGGTGGTGTATTGGACCACTATGGAAAACTGTGTGGAGGACCCTCAGACTAATGAAAATGGAACTACTATTTGAGCCAATAATTGTTCTACTGGGAATCTACACAAAGGAGACCGCAATACTTATACAAAGGGATACCTGTACTCAGATGTTTACTGCAACACTATTTATAATTGCAAGGACATGGAAACAACCCACATATCCCAAGATAGATAAATGGATGGAAAAGATGTGGTATATATATGCAATAGAATATTACTCATCAATTAAAAATGGTAACTTTGATGAATTTATAGCATGGATATACCTAGAAGAAATCATATTAGCAGAAACAAGTCAGAAAGAAAAAGACAGAAACCAAATGGTCTCACTAATATATGGGATATAGGAAAACAAGCAAAAGACTGGGAGGAAAAGTCAAAACAAGCTAACAACTAAAGTATACAAGTGGGGGTGGGGAGAAAATTGGAGAGAGAGATCAGGGAGCGAAGGTAGTGAGTGATCCCCAGGGAATATAAAGATGTGAAATATATATATATGTCAATTAATTTTTAAAAGAAATACTAATATTTGATTAGAGGGAAGTGGCTCAGATACTAATAAAAGAATTATATAGTATATAAAAATTTATAAAACCTTTCTAGCACTTTGAATAATGTTTTGACACTTTCTCAGTTAATAGCACATCTACCATATGATTCAGATAACTTACTCCTTGGTATTTACTCAAGAATAAAGAGTCCAGTAGGTGATTATTATTTACAATTATTCATAGCAACTTTTATTTAATATCCTAAAATCAGACACAATCCAAATACGAACAGATGACTGGAAATTAAGATATTTTCAAATGGTGAACTATTATCGTGTGAATGGTTATATGTGAACGGCAATATTTAAATGGCAGTAAAAAGGGATAAATTAATGACATGTGCAGCAACATGTGGCTCTTATAATTATTCTGAGTGAAATAAGTCAGACTAAAAGAGTGTAAATATCATAATATTCCTTTCATGTAAAATTGCAGAAAATTAGAGCTAATCAGTAGAGAAGAAAATGGGTTAGTGGCTGCTTGGAGAGCGGGCTGCATTCAGGGACAAAAGGTAATATGATTAAACACAGGGAAACTTCAAGTGATAACAATATCTTTCCCTCCTGATGATAGTGATAGTTTTGTTTAGAGTCTCCCCTCCTCCCCAGCAGCCAGAGACTTTGCTGTGGGTGCTACATTTACTGAGCAGGCCAGGAGTAAGCACCCCCTAATCACCCAGTGTGTGTAGCCTGTAGGTTGACAATGGAGTCCACAAGTGGTAATGGGCAGTGGTGGTTTTTTGACCCTACCACCTAAGGAAGAGCAGCCCACCAAGCTGAAGTGCCAAGTCTCACCCCACTTCCTGAACTGGTTGAGCTAGCCCTGGACCCCTGGAGCTCCAAGAATGGGGGTGACCAATGCCAACAAAAACCTGTTTCAGGAGGTGCATTGGACCCTGCCAGGACAGCTCTGGAACCTGGATTCCTAAGGCAGTGGGGAGAGAGACACACAGAGAATCTGGCCAACATGGTATGCTCCCAGGACAGATCACACTACTGCTATAGGATCCATGTCCCACTACTACTTCTGACTCCCTTTATAGCCACACCCTGAGCTGCTAAGGCAGTCAGGCACAACAAGCCTCTGACCTGCTGTGACTGGTTCTGATTGTGACTCCATAGAGCCCAAAACCATCTCAGTCCAGGTCAGGTTTTGGCAGGTTCCCAAGGTTTTCCCTTTTGAATATGGTCCCAGAATTGATAAAGGTCCTATAAGGCTTGTATGTAGGACCCTTGGAGATGTTATAAGCAGGAAGCAACTGACCTGAATTCCCAGTAACCTCTAAATTCCATGGTGGCACTGATTTGTTTTGTCTTGGCTTAGCATCTGGAAGAGAGGTGTTCAATAAGTGATCACAGAATAAGAGAAGGGACCCTCCCTTATAACTTTGTTTCTCATGCATCCCTGTCCTCTCAGAATCACAGGGAGTAGATACTCTTGCATTTTCAAATCTGACTTAAGCCAGACTCCATTTCCAGTATTTATGAGTTGGACAAGGTAGGACTAATCCAAACAAAGCAGTTGCTTTTCTATAACTAAGTTCACTTTCCCCATTTGGGAAAAGGGCTAATTTTTTGCATGTAACCAAAGAATATGAAATGATTAACACAGAAATCCTTATGTTCCATAGCAACTAATTACCAAAAACATCCATCAGTATTGGATGACTGGCCCAAGATGTGATATAGCCATATACAATGGAGTACTATATAGCCATAAGAAATGATAAAATGCAGCTATTTTCTACAAAATGGAGGGAATCATAAAGAGCTACATGCAGCAAAGTAAGTCAAAATGTTAAAAACAAATACTGGACACTTGCATAGCACACAATTTGATAACATAAAGTCCTTTTGAAAAACCAGCAGATATCAATAAGCACTGAGGTGGCATTTAAGGTTAATGGATGAAGTGGGGAGGAAGAGAAGGGACAGTGAGGAGAAAAACAAACTAAGTGTCTCTCTTTGGTCATTTATGTTTAATAAATAAAATTATAACTTAAACATCAAAAATTCAAAAAAAGGACTCATTCATTGTGTCAGTCTCTAAAAGAAAGTCTGCTACCAGAACTCAGAAGGGTTTATTCTAGGAAAGGTTTGCAAGCAGTACTTTGCCACAAATGCCAAAAAAGACCATGTCAACAAAAAATTAAGTATACCAAGTATGCAGTACTTCCAGATATATCCCTAGTAAGGTTGAATTTCTTGTAAGAACAGGTAGGACCTACTTTCCTAGACAAAGGACCTACTTCTGCCTCCACAGGCTCCATTTGGCTCTGTTCTTGAGAGAAACCCACCATGTGAGGAAGCCTGTGTATATTTCTGCACCAAATAACTTAATATCACCCAATTCCAGTAAGAATATTCTTGGCAAATTCATATTTTACAAAATATTGCATGGAGAAAAATGTGCATGCAAGGCCACCACTTTCACAGGGAACGCCCTACCTACTCATCCCAAATAGTGAGGCACACCATGCCTGGGGTCTTGTCACAGTTGCTCTCATCACTCATCCCCTGGCACCTTCTAGAAGACCAGGATTTATCAAATCACAGTTGTTCTCTTCTAAGGACATATATGGCCTTTCCAGCTCATCCCACCTTTGCTTTCTCACAGCCCTATAGTGTTTCCACCCAGACTACTGAACTGTTCCAAGTTCACTTTCTCTCCAATTAGATTTTGTAACTGTCATTGTTTCTGAGACAAAAACAATGCACATCCATGCTATACATTTTTTAAGTCTAATTGTGGGTTGTTTGTTTACCATTTTTGAGTTTGGTTGTCTTCATCATTAAGATGAAAATAATGATTTCTTCATAATATTTGTTGAAAGAAAAGAGAAAGTTCACTGTCTCGTAATGATGGTCAATAAATTGTTGCATTGATATAATAATTGTTAAGAAGTTTAATATATGTTGAAATATTGAGAGATATTGAATGTTATGAAAATAGGAAATAAAAACAGGAATTTTTTTGATATTCAGTGGTCTGTTTGGAAATGTAACTTGCACAAAAATAATGCTAACAAAAATGTGTATTTTTATGTTTTGCCCAAAAACATCTATTAGCTTTTAGTGAGGAAGTACAAACATTAGCAAATGATGCCCTTAGTCAAAGGAAATGTGTATACATGTTTATAAAGAAAAGCTAACACAGCTAAGATTCAGTGCAAGTATTATAACATTCTAGTAATGTTGATGAGCTTCTAATATATTCCAGCTTACTGCTCAACAACAGTTATGGCCAAGTCTCTGACTCTCAGTACTTATTTTTGGTCCTCTGTTTGATATTCAGAGGTCACACACAGCAGGATTCTTTTGCAGAAAACACCAAACACACTAAGAAAATCACCCAAAAGTCTGGGTTGGTCAATAGATTCTTTGAAGAAAGTATGTCTTATGTGATGGGTCAGATTTTACTATAGGTGATGAAAGAGAAAAGCACTAAAATATTTCCAGGCATTCTGATTTATGGGACAAAATGACCCTTGGTACTGGCTCCCAGGACCTGGAAGGAAAGCAGCAATAGGCCAAGGAGGGCCCAATACCAAAGGGTTGGTGACTGGATAACTCACCTGCTAGAATAATCAGCTGGGGAACTTTGAAATTCTTGATCACCAGACCATATCATAAACCTGTGGAGTTCCTTGGTGCAAGACCTAGACATCTGTTTTTTATAAATCTGCCAGGGGATGGTAACACCCTCTTGCCAACGGAGAGACAGAGGTCATTTGACGCAATGCCTTATCACTGCTCTCTAGCTCCACCATCAGGCACACAGCTGCAAACTGGGCATGATGACATGCATGCACAGTGAAGACACAATGATCCTGACCTTGGGGACACACTGCCACCTCCAACAGCCAGTGTGGCATGGTTCTAAGGGTACTGTCACACCACCTTCCCCAGGAACTGTCCACCCACTGGTGGTGGGGTGCTCATGATGGGTGGCGGCACTGTGAGGGCTAGGGCTATGCCACCTGAGAGAAGGGGCTTGGAGGCCTGGAATAGAGCTTACTGGTCAGGGTTGCAGTGTGATAAGACCTGCCAGTGACTGGTAGCTGGGAAGGCAGTTGAACAGAGCAGCAGCTTAGGTTCTGGTGTGTATGAGACAAGATGTGTCTTGCTGGTAGGTAAAGGGGATGGGAGAAAAGAAACCAGAATTGTAACTGGGCCCTCAGCTCAGTACCCTTCATGAGGGAATATTGGTCTACCAGAAGTACTCTGCCAAGCACTCTGGCTACCTCTGAACCAGACCTATCTACACAAGATTAGGGTCCTTCCTGTCTCAAAGTGAGTCAGTATTTGCAATGCTTCAGAGGATGCATATTCAACAGGGATAACAAGACGGACACCAGTGCAACCAGGTGGCGATGGCAGAACGATGGACAGGGAATCATGATTAAGATGGGGTGCACAAGAACTGAGGGAGCAGACTAAGAAACATGTGAGCCAAGAGCAGACACCACAGGCAAGCTCAGTGTTGAAGAGGAAAATGATTGTATTCATGATCAAGATCAGGTGGGTGAAGGGGTATTCTGGACCCCAGCAGGCAGATGTAACACCAGGTACCATCAAGGAACTCCATGGGGGTTGCCACAAAGAGAGGCAGGTGCTGCCTATGGAACAGGCACGCACGGAGCTGCTAATGAGCTCACAGGACGCAGGACTCTGCTTGAACCTGCATCTCCAGGCAGCACTGGAGAGACCAGACTCTGAACCAGGGTGTGACCCAGCACTCAGGCAGTGGAGTGTGACCTGGGAAAGTGTCTACAGGAGGAATGCACTGACACAGTGATGGCTCAAGGTAGACTGCATGGGTTCTACCTGTATGCCTGAAACCTGAGTGTTGTGCTCATAGGAAAATTATTTCCGATAATGGGTTTCAATAATGGAAAGAGGGCAGGCAATAACTCAGTGTAAGTAAGGACTGACAAGCAACTTTCCCTCCCACTTACTAAAGAGAACCAGAATTCTTGGGAACATTTAAATTTAAAACACATAAAAGAAAAAACAATACTCTTTTATTTTGGTGGCTCTAATAGCAGTGATTCTAGACAAAGCCTTTCCCTTGCCGCTTAGTCTAACTTATTTGGCAACCTGTGTTCAAACACCCCGATGAAGGCTGTCTCTGGACATTGGTCTGTCCAGGGCAGGCCACCAGTTCCAGAGTTTTAGGCCCCCCTTTCACCTCTGGGGCCCTGGAGCAGTGATGAGCTTCACTGGGTTTTGATCCCACATTTTCTGAGGCAATGGACTATCAAGGATATCCTGCAGACTTTATATTTGCATTTTAACACTGAGCATTTGCAGTTACTTTCCTCACTGACTGAAAACACTCCAGGATTTCTAGGCCATGCTTTCAACAGTGTGCTTGTAAATCCATACTGGTTTGTTACAAATCATGTGTGCTAAGAGATTTTGTCTTGCCCTACACACAGCAATAATGCCTTTTCCATTATAAGTTGAATATAAATTATTTTTACTTTGGGAAATATAAAAAACATGAAAAGAAAAGTGAAATCATCGGTAAATGTGATGATTATAAAAACATCCATTTCCTTTGAGTTCCCCCATCCAGATTCGGGACCACACATCTTGCATCCTTGCCATCCATGACCCCCATGCAGCCAGAGTCCAGCTTCAGCACTCTTATACCCCAGCACCTCTTCTGTGCCTCTTCTGTATTTACTACAGCCCATGGCCACACGGTCCTCCAGTACAGCTGCTCCCTACTGCCATGAGGTGTTCTCGGGCCTAAGGGGCCTTCGTTTTGATTCATGCTGCCTTCTACTGAAGCAAAGAGGTGCCTGAGAAATCCCCACCAGTGCAACTGCTTATAAGGCAAGAAGACCCGCATTCATAGGGTAGCACCTGTAGAAGTGTGTGAATAAGATGCTAATTAAGGGTTAAATGGAAAAAATAATCCATGCAAAGAACTTAACACACCACCTACCCTTTTGCAGGTGTTTAATAAATGCTCCGTATAAAACAGTAGTCCTTGTGGTCTTGCACTTACAGCTGGGAGTTAGTGGGATCCAGTCAGACATATCTGTGCTCTCCATCTGAGTGTCTGTCTGAGAATCCTGGACTCTGCTGCGCGCCCCCATCAGCACTGTGCTGTGTACACAGGGCTCTGTGTCTTCCTCAGGCTGTGTTGTCCTACTGACTGTACTTTCCCATTCATCTGCCCTTCATCTTAGCAGTGAGTCAACGGGTACCAACCGATAGACAGGCCTTGACAAAGCAATAGGAAAGGTGGAGGAAAATAAACAGAGTTCCTGCTTCAAAGACAAAGTCTATGTCAGAGAACTCTGGAGCCCCACCCTGCTGTTCAGAAGTCCCTGCTGAACTCTGAGCTCAGGAACCCGCTCTCTACTTTTGCCTGTGGATGGACCCAAAAGCACAGCCTTGGACACTGTGGTGTCTTTTTATATCTCCCTGATCACAGTAAATTTAGAAACTACTGTGAGCAAAATGTCTAACTGTGACTTAACCATGTATCAACCTACTCAAGATACTAAAATGTAGAAGTCAAAGGACAGAAGATAAACTGAAGCTTAAGGACAATTATGGAAAATTAACCTCCAATTAGTGAAACTGCATCTGTGTACTATTTCTGAAAATGGCATCTTTATTAGAAGAATCCTGTCTTAGCTTGTTCACCCAGCTTTAAGCAGGAGTAGTCCCCATCTAACTCATCAATGGCAAATGGTCCAGCTGTTGTGGAAACTAATTAATGAGGACTTTAATGATGTTGCAAATGCACAGTCTTGTCATTTAGCAGCCACAGCCTTAAAGTGTTTTTTCCTTAATTATTCAGAAATAAGACTGTGTCATTCACTGCCAAATAAATAGTGAGAATGAGCTCATTCCACTCTCAGGTGGTGAAATATGTACATAGAAGAACAGAGCACTGAAGATTTCCTTTCTCTCCCTGGTCTCCCCAAGTCAGATTTCTTTATTGTCTAACTCAAACCAAGTGATAGCACTAGTCCTGCAAAGTGACATTTTCTAAGGACTTATTCAATATTGGCAAGTATACCTATGCTGATTCCTGGTAGAGTAATATCTAAACCCAGAGCCCTCAACAAAAAGCAAGATATTTCAGAGTCCCAGCTTTGAGTGTTTACTGGGGCTGATATAAGTAGCTACCTGTTTAGTAAAGTAATATTATAATAGTATTAAAAAATCAACTTAATCCATTTCCATCCCTGAAATGTGGTCTCTAACACAATACTTGGATTGGAATAGTTGCTCAAAGAAAGATTAGTATTACATCTAATTCCAAAATTTTGTACCATAAGTTAGAGGTTTTTATAGTAATAACTATTTTATAATAATTTATAATTTATGATGAAATATATATTGGAAGTATAAAATCCTTATGTTATAAAAACTAAAGTTAACATCAGCATGTTCACCCAAACATTCTTTGGTTCCTAGTCCCAATCATATCTCCATTCCCATCCTGATATTCATGTTTTTTTATAATTTCCTTTATTTTCATTAAATTGGGTGACATGTTTTCTGAGTTAATACACTGTTCACTATTTATTACTTAAGAATTTCATAGAAAAGGAGGGAGGGAAAAAAGGAAATTTCATAGAAATGATATTGTGTATCCATCTATTCTTCCATGATTTGTCTTTCTCACCCACCAGTTTTTGAGATTTGTTCATGCTAATGAACTAATTTACCCTGCTTTGTAGTATTCTATTATATCAGTCATTCCATTGATTGATGGACATTTGCATCATTTCCAGACTTTTACTATAACAAAACTTTCTGCCTTAGATCTGTTAATGAATGTCTCCAGGTACAAATGTGTAAGATTTTCTATAGGAAAAAAAGGTTTCTGGTTTCTATGGGAAAAAAAGGTTTCTGCTTATTATTATAATACATACCTTTAACTTTCCAAGACACTGCCAACTGCTTTCCCAAAGCATTATGGCAGCTTCCACAAGTAGTAGATGAATAACTTTTGCTAGATATTTTTAGCAAATCTTAATATTCTTCTTTTTGTATTTGCCAATCTAATGAGTATAGTTGTCAATCTAATGAGAATAATAGCTCATTTTGTTTTAGTCTAGTGTCTTGATTGCTAGTAGGGTGAGCATTGTTTATATGCTTTGGTCTTTCTTGTCTCCTCTGTGAAAGACTTTTGAGTCTATTCTATCAGATTGTTCAAATTTTTCTTTATTATTTTTAATGTATTCTAGATTCTAATGTAACTGCTTGTTTAACATATTTTAAATATCTTCTATTAGTTTGTGGTTCGTGTTGTTTACTTTTCAAGGTAAACATGTTTGTGAACAGAGGTATGATTTTATTATTTATTTCACTTGTATTGTTTCTAAGTATATATCAGTCTTCTTTGTTTCATTTTTTAATGCCTTATGTGTTTCTACCTAAAAGTTAGCAATTTTTTCCAGATTTTCTTGTACATTTCTTAAAGTTTTGCTTTTTTATTTTTTAACTTATATCTATATTTCACATCTTTGTATTCCCGAGGGATCACCCACCACCTTCCGTCCCTGATCTCTCCCTCCCATCTCCCCCCCCCCCGCCACCCCAAATGTGTTCTTTAGTTTGGTTATTAGCTTGTTTGGATTTTCCCTTCTGGCCTTTTGTTTGTTTTTCCTATATTAGTGAATTATATTTGGTTTCTGTCTTTTTCTTTCTGACTTGTTTCTGCTAATATGATTCCTTCTAGGTACATCCATGTTATCTCAGATTCATCAAATTTATCATTTTTAATTGATGAGTAATATTCCTTTGTGTGTATATATCATATCTTTTTCATCCAGTCATCTGAGACATGTGGGTTGGCACATGTGGGTTGTTTCCATGTCCTTGCAATTTATATTTTTAATATAAATAGTGCTGCAGTAAACTCCAAGTGCAGGTGTCCCTTTGTATAAGTATTGATGTCTCCTTCGGGTAGATTCCCATTAGAGTGATTGTCCAATCAAATGGTAGTTCCTTTTTCATTGATTCCTCCACACAGTCTTCCATAGTGGCTTGACTATTTACATTCCCACCAGCAGTGTAAGAGTCTTCCTAATTTGAAATTTTTTAACAAACATGAATTAAGTTTTAAGTAGGAAAACAATTTCATTTTTTTCTATCAAAATGACCATTGTTTGAATGATCCATGCTTTCCTCATCAGCTGAAAGGTAGCCATGCAATGTCAGATTTACATGGGTGTGTGTGGGTCTGCTTCTATGACTAGAACACTTTTTGAACAAGAACTATTCTGCTCTAATTAGTCTTAATATTTAATAGGATAAAATTTTTTACCTCATTCTTTTAGAGCATTCAAGATATAGGTCTCTTGTTCTTTCTGGTCTCTTGTTCTTTCTGACATACTTTCAAATTAGCTCATTCTATTCCTCAAGAATATGTATAAAACTTAGAAGAGATGGTGTTTTCCACAGAACTCTATCCATGAACATATTATATCTACTTACATTAGTCTACTTTATTGAAAATTTAAAATTTTTCTATAAGGGAAGTCAATTTTGTCTAATTGGTCTTATTTCATCCCTTTTTATTGTTGAGTATATTTATAAACTACAATGTTTTTAGACTTTCACCAATTGCTGGAAATTTATTATAACTACTTTTCAACAAATGATTGCATGGTTATACACTTTCATTTCTCTTGAGAAAATTTCTAAAAGTTAAAAAAAAACTGGATCACATAAAAGGGATTCATCTGACTTTTTAAAAAACTTCCAAATGACACTGCAAAATATTTGAGTTATTTCACAAGCCCACCAGCAATGTATGAAAGTTCCAAATCTTTCACATTCTCTCCAATTCTCAGTATGTTAGATTGCTTATATTGTTGTTGTTCTAATAGACATGTACTTGTACAACCTTATCAGGGTTTTGTTTTCTTTAATCTGTTTAATCGACATGTAATAAACTGCACATAAAGTATACAATTTTATGTCTTGAATGTATATACCAATGATAATTTTATAAGTTTTGACACATGTGTATACCCACAAAATCACTATCATGATTAATATAATGAAAATAACTAAGACCCTCAAAAGTCTTCATGTGCTCCTATACTATTCATTTTTCGGTTGCTCCTTCAATTCTGTAACACCAAGTAACCACTGACTTGCCTTCTATCACTGTAGATTAGTTTGCATTCTTAAGAATACAATCACATAATACATATCTTTTTTTATTTATGTTTTTTCCCTTAATGTACACTTTTTGAGACTCACCATTCCTTCTTATTTGCCAATTTAATAAGTTCTAAATAATATTGCATTCCATTGTACATTATATATCATATTTTATTCATTCCTCTGTTGACTGAAATTTGGTTGTTTCTAGTTTCTGTTTGTTACAAATTTCTGTCTGCTTAAATAAATATTTGTGTACAAGTCTTTATACTGACATAGTTTTCAGTTCCTTTGGGAAAATAGCTACATGTGGAATAATTGGGTTTTATGGTTAGTGTTTTGCTTTTAAACAAACAGCTAGACTTATCAAAAAGAACATACAAATTTGTATTCTCAACAGCAATTTGTGAAAGTTCTATTTCTCC
The DNA here is from genome assembly GCA_004024945.1 of Uropsilus gracilis. Classification (NCBI taxonomy): domain Eukaryota; kingdom Metazoa; phylum Chordata; class Mammalia; order Eulipotyphla; family Talpidae; genus Uropsilus; species Uropsilus gracilis. The sequence goes on from PVHY01006117.1 coordinate 23,222, forward strand.
TTATCTATCCCAATATTTGAGATTTTTTTTATTATGGTAAAATATACACAGTACTAAATTCACCACAGGTCAGTGACATTAAGTATTACGTGTTGTATAACCATCATCACTATCCATCTCCAGAACATTTTACAACAAGACCTGTGCCCATTAAATACTGATTCCCTATTCTCCTTTTCCCTAAAAGGCAGTATCTGCTGCCTGTGTTATTAGTGTAACTATTCAAATATTTCATCTAAGTGGAATCAGACCACACTTGTCCTTTTGTGTTTGACTTCTTTCACTTAGCATAATAATATTCAAGAGCCATCCAAGTTGAGGCATGGATCCGAATTTTGTTTTTCTTAACTGCTTAAACAGCATTACATTTTACATTTATATATTTTGCTTATCCATGATTTAATTTGTGGTCTAACATATGGTCTATCTTGGAAAACATTCCCTGTGCCCTTGAGAAAAATCTATATTCTGCTGCTGTTGGGTAGAGTGTTCCATAAGTCTTATAGATTTTGTTGGTTTATTATGCTATTCAAGTTCTCTATTTCCTTATTTATCTATGTCTTGTTCCATCAATATTGCAAGTAAGGTATTGAAATCTAAAGCTATTAAATAGATCTGTCTGTTTCTTTGAATGCTATCCATTTGTTTCATATATTTTGATGTTCTGTTATGTGTAAATGTTTGTAATTAATAAGTCCCTGTGTCACATTGAAATTTTATTAACATTTAATGTCTTTTGTAAACTTTTTAATTCCAAGTCTCTTTTTTTGGCATAGCATAGTCACAGCAATCTTTTTTGATCATTTCCATGGACTATCTTCCATTGATACTCTTTCAATGCATTTCTTTCTTTAGATCTGAGTCACTTGTATATAGCATGAGGTGAAATCATGTTTTCTAATTTATTCTGCCAATCATGCTTTGATTGGATGACTTAAGTCATTTAAACTTAAAGTAACCACTGATTAGGAGGTATTTGCCCAAAGAATGCAAAAAAATTCTATTTTGTACCATTATTTATGAATAATAGCCAAAAACTGGAAATAACCTGTATTCATAAACAGATGACTAGATAAAGAAGATATGTTCTACACAGGGAGTGCTATCCAACTATAAAAATAGATGAAACCCTGCCATTTGCAAGAGTTTAGATGGACCTACATGGTGTTATGCTTGGAGAAAATAAAAAACTGTATAATTCCATTCTTATGTGGAAGATAAAGAAACAACACTCATCAACAAAATACACCAAAGCAGGCCTTAGGTTAAGTGGTTACCCAGTGGGAATGGAGGAATGAAGCCCACTGTAAGATGAAAGGTAGAAGTTAAAGCTTTAGTGGTCAATATTAATGTAGTATATACATACATTATAACTCTGTGCACCTGAAACATATACAACATTATAAACAAATGCTACTTTAATGAAATTTATTTTTGAAAAGACATATGAAAGATATTATGAAAGTAATCATTCTTGTCATGTTCCTGATTTTAGAATAAATATACTTAATGTTTCAGCAGTAATTATATTTTATTAAATACATTTGATATTGTGCATATTTGGTGAAAAATAATTACTTTAATATATATTGGAATAGAATATGTTTTGGTACATGATCTTTATAGTTTTTTTCATTAAAATATGAATCAATATGATAAAATACTATAATTATTGGGAGAAATTTTTTCCCTTCAATTTGTTAATATGGTGAATTGTATCAGTAGGTTTCTAATATTAGTGATCATAGGCATTCTCTCTTTAACTTATGGGTTGATTTTGATACTTCTTTGTTTGATATACTTACTGGTATGTTTTTTAGTGATGTTGACCTCTAATTTTCTTCTCTCATGCTGTTCTTGCTTTATTTTAGTATTGAGATATGTTATCTTCACAAATTGAATTGGAAGCATTTCCTCTTTATTTTTTGCAATTATCTATTACATGAGTGTTTTATAAAACTTAATTTTAAAACCTTTAAAGCCTAATTTTTTGATATCAGGAATGTTTATAGCTATTCATTCTATTTATTTAGTGGTTATACTACTCCCGATTTCTATGTATTATGAAGTGAATGTCCAAGTTACATATTTCTAAAAATGTGTCTAAATTCTAAAATGAAATGATCTGTAGTTTTTCACTGTACTATTTCTTAAAAGAAATTCTATTCCATCCGTATTCATGCCTCTAATATTGATCACTCTGTCAGAAAATGTTTTAATTTAATTAGCCTTTTAAAAGACCCAACTTTTAACATCATTGATTCTTTCTATAATATTGTTTATTTATGAAATGTCTGATCTTATCTTTATCATTGTCATCTTCCACTTTGATTTTATTCTTTCTTTTAATATCCTAGTAAGTTGGATGCTCCATTCATCATGTCATTATTTTTCAAAACTTTTTTCTGGTCTAATAAATATATTTTATGATATTTATTTCTCTTTAAACATAGTATAGCTGCATTTCATGAGATTTTATGACTTGGTTTTCAGTATCATTCAAAGTATTTTAATTTCCACTTTGGTTCTTTCTTTGAGTTTTGAATTATTTAGAAGTTTATATTTTAAATCCCAAATATATGAAAGTGATAGCTATTTTTCTTGATTTGTAAGTTATTTACAGAAAGCCGATTCCTTGAAATTTATGTTATTTTGCTTTATATTTCTTAAACCAGAGAAAAACCTTTACCTTTCAATCTGAAACAAATGGACAAAAACCTTTGTAACCACATTGAGTTCTTTTTTAGATAGAATCCCAGAAGAGTGATTGCTGGTTCAAATGGTAGTTCCATTTTCATTGGTTTGAGGGTCAAAGGGACACTTGTGCTCGGATGTTTATTGCAGCACTATTTATAATTGCAATGACATGGAAACAACCTAAATGTCCCAAAACAGATGAATGGATGAAAAAGATGTGGTATATATACACAATGGAATATTACTCATCAATTAAAAATGACAAACCTGATGATTTTATGGTAACATGGATGTAGAAGAAATCATATTAGCAGAAACAAGTCAGAAAGAAAAAGACAGAAACCAAATGGTTTCACTAATATATGGACAACCAAACAAGAGCATACAACAGGGAGGGGGAACAGTGGGAGTGGCGGAGCGGCCAGGGAGGGGACAGGGTGGGTGACCTTGGGGGATTATAATGATGTGAAATACATATATAAATAAGTTATTTATATAATAAAAAAATGGACAAAAGCCTTTGTTAACCCTTAAACTTCCACACACATGATACCTTTTGTCATTTAGATATCTGCTACATGTTTGCCCCAGGTCCCTCTCCCAAAAACTAAAGAAAAAAAAATAAAAATTTCAGGATTCTTTTAACATTCCCAACCCGGTGTTTGCTATATAATTCCAAAGCCAGATCAAACTCCTAGAGTGATCAAATTATTTATTACTAAGCAAGCAAGTAAGAAAGTGATTACCTAAATATATACTACAAAATAAGCATTTAAAAATCCAGTTACCCCATTACATGCACTACAAAATAAACATGAAAAACCCAGTTACCCTACTACATGTCCAAAACTGTCCTTTTAGTTCCTGATCACCTCACCACATATCCAATTAGAGTTCACAGGGTCTTCCTCTTTTCCTCCTTGGCATCTTTATGCTTCCTCCAAAAGCATCCAAGACATGATGTTCTTCTTTGCTTTTGGCATCCCTCTCAAATTTTGGCAGTAGGAAAACTCCAAGATAAAACAGGAACCAGCACCAGGTCCATCTTCTCAGGCCTCACTCACAGCCTCTCCAAAAAACATCTGAATCAAAGTAGATAAGACAAACTCCAAGACAAACTTCAAATATCCACTCTTTAGACTTCTTCAGGACACAAGAGCCTTACACATGCTAAGGCTCATGAGTTCAAGTGCCCCAGATCATTGCCTGTTTACAGTAAAAACTCATGGCCTGTCATCCCCATGACTACCCCAAAATCACAAGTGTCTCTCCAGCCCAGGCCAATGCTTATGAGTCACAGTTCAACTCTTTCTCTCTGCCTTGGCTGTGGCCCCACAGCTGGGCCTCCATCTTCCCAAATATGACTGAATCTCCACAATGGCTGAATCCTGCCTTTCTTTACAGAGGTTTGTTTATCCTTTCTCCTTGGTCTTCCATCCCCTTTTGAAGGGAATCCCTTCAATTTTAATAAAGGCCGACAGCCACATTTGATATAGTCAACATAAGCTTTTTTTTTTCACCTGATTCCTGAACAAATCAAGTCAAAAAGTCAAATCTCCATATTGCCAGGTCCTTCTTGAAATTTACAATTCTAAAGCAAAAGGGAAGTATCTCATATTTCCTGGCTACATGATGTTACTACCAGTGCATAACAGCAGCTATGTCAACGACAGATATCAAGCCAAGCAGTTTGAAGAAAAGAAAAGTGATTCAATTTGTCAACAAATTGAAGAGGGCAGCAGACTTGTGTCTGAAAAACCACCATCCTCCTCTTTGGCAGAGCACAAGGGTGTTTATTTAAAGTTACAAAGGATCAGGGTAAGGGGAGGTAGGCATGGATCAACATGTCCATCTTGTGACACAAGTGTCTGGTGATAATTTGATACCAGATCGCTTTCATCAGCATCTGTGATCAGCAGTTCTGGATGTTATCTTTGTAGGGAAATTCTTTCCCTTTGGAAAGCAAAACAGTCAGGGTTTACTAAGTCTAGAGGAAAATAAAAGAAACAGGAGAAACATTTATTTTGTTGCTGCATCACTAGTAATGATATTTATCTTGGTAAATTTTAGTTGTATCTTTTCTAAACTTGGCTGGATTTTGATTTTCTGTTCAATATGCCAATCTCTATATATGAATTTGAATGATTTCCATTTTTAACTCAAATTTATTTCACCTTAATTTTTCTTTTTTTTTTCCATGCTTTTTTGTTTTACTTTTTTGTATTGAGTCCCAGTAGCATAGGAAAAGAGAAGCCTTGACGACCAGGAGAACGTAGATACAATGGAAGCATATTCCAAAGATGATTACCTAGTCCTGCTCTTAGAAGGTGGAAAGTTTGAGAATAGTACCACCCTAATACTTTTGGCCTAAGAGAGGTGAAGAACTTAATGTGGGCATTTACAGACAAGTACAAAAAATTCCAAGGGCTGAGAGACAAGAGGTGCAGTGACATCACACGATCACAAGAAGACTGATAAGGCTTTAGAACAAATAGGGGAAGATATATATACATATACACACATATATTATATTTATATATTATATTCTATATATAAAATGTATTATATATATAAAATATATAACATTTTATATTTTATATATAAAATACATATATTGTATATATTATATATTTTCATATATATGAGTACATATATACATATATATGAATATATATGAATATATATGTAGTCTTCCCTCAGTTATATGTATATATATATATACATATATATATGTATATATATATATGTATATATATGTATATATATATACATATATATGTATATATATACATATATATATACATATATACATATAACTGAGGGAAGACTCCATTTTAGTTTCCTTGCCCCTCCTTGGTTCCATGAACCTGTGAGTCCCATTTGTCTTATTTCTCTCCTTTTCTCTCATATAATCCTTTCCTCAAATCTGTTCTTCAAAGTAAATTTGCCTCTCTTCACTTGTGTCCCTGAGTCATGATGATTTCTGCTATGGCTTCATCAAATACCAACCTAGGGTAGCAGTATGTGTATGTGTGTGTGCACGTGTGTGTGTGTTCTCATTGAATTTTTAACACTCTACTGTTTAAAGCTAAAGCTATTACATTTTGAATGCTAGGTATGTATCAATTATTTTAGTATTATACAAGAATTTTTAGCACACAGACTACGGTGCCAGAATAATTGTTCCCTTTCCCCTCCCCTCTCCTCCCCCCCCCCCACCGCCAAATGTTCACAACTTATGCCTGAAAACGGTGAATATTTACTTTATCGGGTAAAAGTAAATTTGCACTTCTGATAACAGTTAAAAGAACTTGAGGTGGGGAAATTAAACAAGATTGTACTTTTGAATCCATCCTAATAAATGTAGTCCTTGAGAACAAAAAATATTTAAAAGTTAAGATCAGATCAGAGGGAGTGGTGACTGTAGAATGATTAATGAAATACAATGGTGTTGTAAAAAGGGGTCATGAACAGGACTGTAATATAACTTATAAAATAAAAAACCAAGAGAATATATTCTCCCTTAAATAATGCAGTCCTCTCAACATCCTGACTTTAATCCAGTGAGGCTTATAAGGGACTTCGTATCATTAGATTTGTGATAATTTGCTACAACAATAAAGAAAAAAAAGCACTAACATGCACACTTTAAAAATCACAAAGTTATTTGGCATCAGGTGATATCAGCATGATGGGAGAATAAGTAACTTCAGAACGTGGATCCACCATGAAAACCCCAAATAAGCACAACAAATGGGCCTAAGAACTTTGTAAAAAATTTAGACCAGTTAAGAAGTTATAGAAAATACATAACCTAGAAAAAAGACACATTCACATCAACCAGTTAAGTTATTCCATGGCGTTTTCACACCTTCCTTAGCACAGGGTCATGTTATAGAAAGAGGGACAATTCCTCAGGACAGAAGAAAAATAATGGTATTTACTTGCAATTTCTGGCTTTCCTGTGGCAGTCCAATGATTGTTTTCCACCCCTCTTACTCAGGAAGCTGTCAGGAATTGTGTCAGAGTTACAGATCATATCAGAGGTTGCTAGAAACAGAGACTGGCACCATGGGGTATTAGAAATGCAGGAGTTTGCAGATTCATAAGTGCCTGTGGGCAAGCGATTACAAGCAAAAGAATGCAATACAATTCTATTCTTTCTACAAGAGATCCAGATGGCAGTTCACAGGTGACAGGGTGGAGGGAGAACCTTTGGATATAAAACAATGATATATATATATATATAATTACATATATATTTATATGTATATATAAAATCAAATTTTTAAAAGGTGAAAAAAAATCTAATCCCTCACAGGAAGTAGGTGTGAGACATTTAAGAAAATTAAGCTACCTAATAATGAATGGTAGGAGTCCTGTGGTGAAATTGGAGGGCTGTACTTCCCCAGTATTTGTGGTGCTGTATTACAATAGCAGCCACTGTGCCCTGGTGGGCAAAGACTTGGAGAAGTTAAGCCTACTTGCAAGAGGAGAAGAGGAGAAGGTGATTTAAGTAGGAGAAGAGACAGAAAAAGAGAAAGAAAGGCATGTGGAGAGGAGGATTGCAGAGGAGCTACAAAGAGGTTAGAAAGCCTTGGAGCTGCCACTGCCATGTGCAGCAGCAAGGTAGGGAAAGAAGCCACATTGTGGGCTTCCTTCTCCAGCCCAGGCAGGTGAGGAGCCTGGGGAAGAATGTTGGAGAAACTTGTGACTTGTGAAAGTTGACTTGGAAACATGGTATTTGAGAACCTGGTTTAACTTTGAATCTGCGAAGCTTGGCAATTGTCTGAGACCCTAAGAAAACGTGCTGTGTTGATGTTTTCATTCTGAGACATGTGAAGTGGTTACTGCCATTGTATAGAGTGAGTATTGCTGGTTTCTGGCCACTTTAGAGTAGAAGCTAAAAGAATGCCAGAGTTGTGACTTTTGAAGGCAAATTGAAGACGCATTCCTGGTTTCTTCATTGAAATTGAATCTCCCACTTTTGAAGGAGAGCTGATGAAACCATCTTGATTTCTACATTTGGCTTGAAGTGAATAGCTGTGTCTTTTGAAGAATGAGTGATGGTGCCATCTTGGTTTCATCTGGCTTGAAGGTAGGGCAGCTGTCATCTTGTGAACACATATGACTTAGGAGCCATGTGCAGTTTTTGGACTAGAGACTAAACTGGTTGGTAAGAATACCAAAGGGGTTCCTTGTATGCTCAGTGACTCTTGTCTATTTTGTCTTTTTAATGGGTAAATCTGTTTTTGTCTCCTTTTAAGGTTAATGTGGTCTTGCTACTACTGCTCATGTGGACTGGGACAAACCTAAGGAGTAGCTGGGCTTAAAGGGTCAGCTGCTCCCATTTGTAAGTTTAGTTAAGTACCCTGTTTTGTTGGTTTTGTTACCCAATTTCAATAATAACTATAGAAACAGAAAACTGGGCAAAGTATACATAGATACAAAGGAAATGACTATTCACAAAAGGTCCAAAGAGATCTGAGTCTGTAATCAGGGCTGACGAGTCTGAATAGAGTCAGTCTTCAAAATCTGGCAGAGGTGACTTTTTTTCAAATGCCTGATTTTCAGCAAAAGATCACAACTCATAAAAAAAATATATAGGATCCATGACCCACTGAAAGAATATGAATTGAACTGTAATAAACAAAAGATAGTGCAGTCTTCCATTTGAGTTCATTTTTTTATATTCATTTGATAGATTTCTAGAAGTGGAATCACTGAATCATATAAAAATGAATACTGTTCAAAAAATGACAACAAAGTAATAAAAAATAAATTTAATAAGGAGAAATAACTTATCTCTTGAGAAGTGAACCCTAATAAAACAAATACTTATTGATTTCCTTCACAATTATTTTAAAACAACTCCTAAATATGCTCATTGAACTAAAAGAAGGTACAAGCAGCAAAACAAAATAGAAAATAATGTGTGAATAAAATGAGAATGTCTACAAGAGATAGAAATTACTAAGATGAGAAAGAAAAAGAGGATAAGATGAGGGGGGAGTAGGAAATAGTATTTTAAGAAAATTGAGAACAAAACCAGCATACCAACACTCATGAAGTGCTGTGAAATAGTATTGGGAAAGAAATTTCACATATAAGTGAGACCATTTGATATATATTTTTTTTTCCTTTTGGTTTATGTATGCTAACATAATTCCTTCTAACCCCATCCATGTTGCCACAAATGACATGAGTTTGTCTTTTTGGATTGCTGAATAATGTTCCATTGTGTAAATATGTGATTTTTTGAGCTATTCATCCGTTTTTGGGCATTTGAGTCGTTTCCATGCCCTAGATATTTTAAACAGTGCTTACATAAATACAGAAGTTCAAGTTTCCTTTTGAATTAATGGTTTTGTATCCTTTGAGAAGATTCTCAAAAGAGTGATCACTTTCCTTGGAAAATTAAAATTGACAAGCCATCACTGAGCAGTCTTTCACATATGTATTGGGTACTTGAACTTATTTCATGTATGTAAATTATTTGCTTCTCTCACAACTCCTAATTTCTGATGGAGTTATAAGACTTTATTAACTTTCAAAGGCTGTTTTAATATTGAGTATAGTAACTCTTAATAGTTAGTGAAAAAAATTTCATCTATCATTTTAATCTCCATTATGTAATATTTATGGAATTTTTAATACAAAACTTCTGTCTCTGTTGAAAATATTCTACTCCAAGAGCTAAATATGCCTCTATCTTTTCTTCTTATTTTGTGTGATAATCATGCTTATGTTTAATTTCTCATTATATGTATGATTTATCTTAATGTACATATTTTCTTAATATTCATTAATTCACATTTATTGAATAAATACTTATTTTCTTTTAAAAAAGAAACTTATCACTATAACCACATAAAAAGTAAGATATTTCTCAAATCAATAGTCTAACACTAAATTATTAAGAACTAGGAAAAAAATTAAAACCAATGTTAGGAAAAGGAGGAAAGTAATAAATAACAAAGCAAAGAGAGAAAAGTCAAAAATTGTTTCTTTAAAAGGACTAACAAAATTGAAAATATTTTAGACAGAAGAAAATATAGTTTAAAGGAGGATATTGGAATCCATTTTACAAAAGCAAAAGAATTAGAATATAAATAACTGTGCTTCAATGAATTGAACAATGTGGATCAAATAAATTCTAATGAATAAATAGCTTACCAAGGCTGAAACTGAAGAATTAATAATCAAAAAACACTTTCATTTAAAAAGAGGTTGAATCACTAATACAAATGTTTCCTTCCAACCTAAACAAATAACCAAACACAGGAAAAGAAGGACACATAAGCAAACATTGAAATAATTAACACTAATTATCCCCCAACTCTTAGAAAATGTTGAGGAGAAAGGAACATTTTCTCAACGAGATCAGCATCACCTTGATCCAAAAGACAAAAACAACCAGAAAAAGAAACTACAAACAAATATCACTGAGAAGTTGATAATAAAAATCCTTGACAAAATATATGCGAACATAATTCAACTGTGCATTCAAAGGATTATACATCATGACTAAGTAGGACTTATTGTTAGAATATCAAGACACATCAATATATAATGTAATACATCACAGAATAAAGGACAGAATAAACAGCACAAAGGAAAAACAGAGCAAATGTGACTATTTAACTGATACAGAAAAATTATTTGACAATATTATATACTCTGGCATGACAAAAACAAGTTAGGAGTAAAAGGAAACTATCTTAACATAATAAAAGTCACTTATGAATAGCCCACAATTATTATCATACTTAATGGTGAAAGGCTGAAAGCTTTCCCATAAGATTAGGAACAAGACAAAGAAACCTAATTTCATCACTTCTACTTTACCACATACTGGAAATTCTAATCAAATACCAATTGGAGAGGAAATCCAAATATGAAAGGAAAGTCCAAGTGGAAAGAAAAATGCAAAGTTCTCTGTTTACAGATGATATAATCTTATATGGTGAAATCCTTATATAAAGATCTCATACACATACACACAACTATTAGTGTCTAATGAAAAAAATCAACAAAATTCAAGTAAACAAAATCAATACACAAAAATCAATTGCACTTTTATGCACTAAAAATTAATAATTCACTGAAGCAAATTAAGAAAATTCCACTAATAATCACATCATGAAGATTAAAGCACTTAGGACCACACTTAAAGAGTTGGAAGACTTATGCAATAAAAACTAAATATTTAGTACTAAAATATGCTGAAAAGAACAATACACAAATAAATGGAAAGACATCTTGTATTTATTAATTGTAAGACTTAATCTGGTTAAGGTACCAATATGTTGAAAGCTAACTATAGATTTAACGTGTTTCCTATCAAAATTCCATTGGTGTGTTTCATGTAAATAGAAATACCCATCTTAAAATTTACATGTAATTTCAAGAGACTCTGAATCATCAAATACTCTTGAAAAAAAAATGACCAAATTTGAAATGTCTTGATTTCAGAACGTATGACACAATGCAGCAATCAAAACATAATAATGTAATAAGATAATAATGTAATAAGAACAGCAATACCCAGATAATCCTATGGAATAGATTAGAAATTTCAGAAATAAATGTTAATTGTTTGGTTAAATGATATTTTACAAAAGTGATCAAATCATTACATGGGGAAAGGTAGTTTTTTCCACAAATGGTTTTGAAGAAACTGAACAGTCACATACAAGAAAATGAAATCAGACCCTTACCTTATGCCACCATGAAAAGTAATTCAATAGACTTAAATGCAAGAGCTGAAACTATAAAAAACCTTTTAGAGAGAATGGATCATGACATTAAATTGTATGATAATTTCTTAATGAGGACACCAAAAGCACAGGCAAACAAAACCAGTTAAGTTGGAATACATCACCATTTTGATCTCTTGTGCATCAAAGAAAAGAAATCAACAGAGTTAAATGAGAGAAAATATTTGTAAATATTGAATGAGAGAAAATATTTGTAAATCATTTATCTGATTAAAAGTTAAAGTCCAGAATATATAAAGATATCCTACAACATGACAACAAAACCTCAAATGAAAAATGGATAAAATACATGAATAGACATTTCTCCCAAAAGATTAAAATGACCAGCAATCACATGAAAATATGATTGACATTCCTGTTCATTAGAGATATGCAAATAAAACCAACAATGAGGTATGGCCTCATACCAACTAGGATAATATAAAGTAGCAACAAGAGAAAATTGGAACCATTGTTTACTGTGGCATAAATGTAAAATGCAGCAACAACTGAAACCATTATGGCAGTTCCTCACATTATTATACAGAATTACCATATGATCCAACAATCCCACCTTTGGGTTTATCCTTTAAAAAATTAAAATTAAGGTCTTGAAAAGCTACCTGTGCATACCTATAAAATAGGTCTGCCTTATGCAGATAGCCAGAGCTGGAAGCAAGCCAGGTGCCTGTTGACGGAATAATGGCTGAGCAAAATCTAGTGTGCAAATGCAATGGAAAATTACCCAACCCTAAAAGAGAAAGAAACCTGGACACACAGACAGCATGAATTAGGACTGAAGACATCATGGCAAATAAAATAAACCAGTTAGGAAAAAGCAAATACCACATGATTCTGTTTATGTAAGGTACTGGAGTAGTCAAATTTACAATGACAGAAAGTAGATTGGTGGTTCTCAGGGACTAAGAGAGGGAGTGCAAGGAAGTCTTTTATTTAATGGCTAGAAAGTCTCCTTTCTTTTTCTTACATGATTTAAAGAGTTCTGGAGATAGGTTGTATGACAATGTGACTATACATAAAGATAATAACTGCACACCCCAAATGGTTAAGATGATAAATTTTATGTCACATATATTTTACCATAATGTAAAAGATTACCAAGTATATTGATTTTCTTTATTAGCAATGCAAAGACTTAGGAACATTATTAACCAACCAGGTCTCTCCTCTCTCCATTCTGGGTTTGGCCTTTTTTAGTTCTAATTCATGTGTTTCACCTCATGAAGTAGACATAATAGTGTGGTGCTAACTTTGAAATGTCAAACAGAGAGACCCTCCCCCAGCATCGCTGACACAACCAGGCCCTGGAAAAGGCTTGGAAGCCCAGTTTCATCAGGGAGCCTGCCCCCTCTCATAGGTGAGCCGCAGAGTGATTGGGAGTTGTCGTAGTGCCTGTGCAAATAAGTAAACTGAAGTACAGATTTAATTACAATCCAGAAAAAGACTCCAATCAGGATGCCAACCATTAACAGAGCCTTGGCTGCTTAATATGTAGAACAAGGCCTAAAGCAAAGCACAGAAAGAAGAAAAGTTGAGAACATGAAAGCAAGCCCAATTGGAAATAATCCATCACCACAAAAGAAAAGAGAGTCTCCAGAAAACACCAAGGATAACATTGAAGAATTAACTTATATGTCAGAAAAAGACTTCAAATTCAATATGTTAAATGCACTTGAACAGATAATGGAAGAAGCAGAAAACAAAAGGACAAAAAGATAGAGTATCTAATGAACTAAAAGAAGAAGTAGAAAAATATTTTTAAAAAGCTTCAATAAGAATAACATAATTGACAAATGGAAGACCAAAAATGAATGCCTAAAGAAGAAATTGAACAAGACCCAGGATTTAAGAATTGCAATAGCAGAACTCAAAAATGCAGGGGAGAGCTATGGAAGCAGATTAGATGAAATAGAAGAATGAGTTAGCATATTTGAGGATACAGAAATAGAGGGGCCTGTCATGAGCCAGGTGCAATGAGATCAAACAATTCCTGAGGGGGAGAGAAAGGATTGAAATTTAAGTCAACACTTGGACAGAAGGGCTCACAGCCTCCTCTGGACTGTGGCCTCAAGTTTATTTAGAACCAGAATTTTATAGAAAACATGAAGCAATTAGTAACAAAGGAAGGTTTTGATTTGGGGGTCACATGGCTACAAGTATATCTTTACCAGGAGACCAGCTAAAGCAAGTACTGTCTAAGCTTTTCAAATGTGGTCAAAGTTTGACCTCAAGAAGGTATTTTACAAAGATTGTTCTGTATACAGCCAAGGATATTTTGGATTTGTTTGGTTTTGTAGTAACTATGAGGCTCAATGGCTTACCAAAGCAGGCCAGAAATGAAGTAATGAGACCACAGCTCTCCACAGAGGAAAGGGAAAGAAAAAGAGAGAGGAAAAACAACGTAAGAAGACAGAAGATAAACTCAGAGATTTCTCAGATTCTTTAAAGAAAGGAAATAAAAGAGTAATCGAATCTTAGAAGAGAGAAACATGGGAACTGAAAGACTTTTTAATGCCATACTAGAGGATAGCTTCCCAAATCTGAAGAAATGAAAATAGACATACAGGAAGCAAAAGGAACACCAAAGTACTTCAAGGAAAGATACAGGAAGACACATCATTGTAAAACTTCCAAGAAACCACAATAAGGAAAAAATAATGAGAATGACTAGAGAGAAGAAACAGATAACCTACAAGGAAAACCCATTAGACTAATCTCAGATTTCTCTGAAGAGATACTACAAGCAAGGAGAGAATGGAGCCACATCTTCAAAAAACTTCAAGACAAAAAGTGCTGGCCAAGAATATTCTACCCTGCAAAACTGTCCTTCCGTTATGAAGGAAAAATTAGAACCTTCTCAGACTGACAAAATCACCACAATTTTGCTACCAACAAACCCCCACTCCAAGAAATCTGCAAGGAGCTTTCAAACTAAAGCTCTCAGAGGAAAAGAGTGAACAAAACAAGAAACCAAATTAGAACCTCAAAATGAAGGCCAGAAAACCAATGCTATAACCTCAAACATAAATAATCATTCTAAGTGTTAATGGTCTACACTCATCAATCAAAAGACACAGAGTTGCAGATTGGATCAAAAGACAGAACCCAACATTCTGATGCCCCCAGGAAACATATCTAATCTCTAAAGATAAGTATAGATTGAAGGTAAAGGGATGGAAAACAATTCCACAAGCAAATGTCTCCCCCACCCCAAGGAAGGCAGGGGTAGCCATTCTTATAGCAGAAAAGGCAGATTTCAAATTTTAAAAAGTGACAAAGGATAAAGATCACTGCCTAATGGTTAGGGGTCAACCCACCAAAAGTACAAAGCAATTATCAACAAATATTCACCAACTGAGGGAGCACCAAGATTCATAAGACAACTACTAGCAGAACTACTAGCAAAAATGAACAAATGTTGGCAAAAACATGTATGTAGTAGGAGACTTTAACACTCCACTCTTACCGAGGGACAGATCAATGAAAAAGAAACAACACAAGGACACAAAAGCTTTAAAGGAAAACCTACACCAAATGGATCTAATAGATATGTCCAAGACACTGTACCCCCAAGGAAAAAATAGACCACATACTAGAACACAAGGCAAATTTGAATAAATATATGAAGATTAAAATAATGCCAATTTTCCCCCAGATCATAATAGTATCAAACTAGATATTAACAATGAAAAGAAAGCAAGAAGAGTGTCCAATACATGGAGACTGAACAACATGCTACTAAACAAAGACTGGATAATAGAAGAGATTAAAGAAGAAATTAAAATCTACTTCTAAACATGCAACAAAGTAGATACAATATTTCAAAATGTATGGGACTCAGCAAAAGCAGTTTTAAGAGGAAGGTTTTTAGTAATATGATCTCATATCAAAAACCAAGAAACTAAATAGAGAAACAACCTAATATAGTATATTAGTGAAATACATAATATATATAATATTATATTATCATATATAATGTATTATGTGTAATATATTATATATATAGTATATATAAATATATAACATAATATATTATATTAGTGAAACCATTTGGTTTCTGTCTTTTTCTTTCTGATTTGTTTCTGCCAATATGATTTCTTCCAGATTCATTTTACCATGAAATCATCAAATTTGTCATTTTTAGTTGATGCATAGTATTCTATAGTGTATATATACCACATCTTTTTCAACCAGTCATCTGTCTTGTGTGGAGGCCCCACTAAGTGATGAAAATGGAATTACCACTTGACCCAGCAATTGGTCTCTGGCAATCTACCCAGAGGAGTCCTCAACGCTTGTATAAAGGGACATCTGTGCCTGGATGTTTACTGCATCACTACTTATAATTGCAAGTACATGGACAAACTTTAGTAGTGCAGGCATTGTCTGGTAGAATTCATTTGTAAAGCCATCTGGTCCTGAACTCTTGTTTTTTAGGGAGTGTTTTAATGACTGCTTCAATTTTGCTGCTTGTGATTGGTTTATTTAAGTTCTCTATTTGTTCTTTGTTCAATTTTGGATAGTTGTATTTTTCCAAGAATCTGTCCATCTCATCCAGGTTTTTGTATTTGTTTCCATATAGATGTTCATAGTAGTCTCTGATTATCCTTTGAATTTCTTTTTTTGTCTGTTGCAATTTCTCCTCTTTCATCTGTGATCTTGTTTATTTGAATGCTCTCTCTTACTTTCTTTGTGAGCTTTGCAAGAGGTTTATCAATTTTTTTCTCCTTAAAAATCCAACTCTTGGTTTTATTGATCTTCTGGATAGTCTTTTGGTTTCTAGGGTGTTTATTTATTCTTTTATTTTTATTATTTCTTGTCTCCTCTGGATTTTGACTTTTCCTATTGCTATTGCTTTTTCTAATTTTTCAAGTTAGGAGATTAGGTTATTTCTTTGGTTAGTTTCTTGGTTTGTGATATGGGCCTGTATTACTATGAACCTTCCTCTTAGAACTGCTTATGCTGAATCCCAGACATTTTGGAATGCTGTGTCTTCCTTGTCATTTGTTTCAAGGTAGGTTTTAATTTATTGTTTAACTTCTTTGATTACCCATTCTTCATTTAGTAGCATATTGTTCAGTTTCTGTGTATTGGACACCCTTCTTGCTTTTTCTTTATTGTTAATTTCTAGTTTGATGCTTTTATGTTCTGAGAAAAAAGTTGGTATAATTTTAATTTTTGGTATATTTATTCAAGTTTGCCTTGTGTTCTCATATGTGGGCAATTTTAGGGAAGGACCCATGTGCATTTGAAAAGAAGATATATTCCTTTCCTTGCGGGTGCAGTGTCTTGCAGATCTATTAGGTGCATTTGGCTTAGGTCTTCCTCTAAAGCTTTTGTGCCCTTGTGTTTCTGTTTCATTTATCTGTCCCTTGGTGAGAGTGGGGTGATAAAGTCTCCTACTGTGTATATGTTTATGCCAATATTTGTTTCCAGGACACCTCCCTAACACCATGTACAAAAACCAATTCAAACTTGATGAAAGACTTGGATATAAGACCTGAAACAATAAAATACATAGAGGAAAACTTGAGCAAAACCTTCCATGAGTAACAATTCAGAAATCCATTTCTTGATACATCTATAGCTGGAAAAAAATGAAGGAAAACATAAACAACTGGGACTACATCAAACTAAAGAGCTTCTGTTCAGCAAAATAGCCAATAGACAAAACAAAAAGAAACCCAATTGAATGGAAAAAATCTTTGTCCTCCACAAAAGTGACAAGGGTTTAATAACAAAGATCCATAAGGAACTCACACAACTTAGGAAAAACAAAACAAGAAACCCAGTTCAAAAAAATGGGGAGAAGAACTAAAAAAACACTTTCCAAAGAGGAAATACAAATGGGTAACAGGCACATAAAAAAAGGCTCAACATCACTAGCAATCAGAGAAATGAAATTCAAACCACAATGAGATACCACCTTACACCAGTGTGAATGACCCATATCAAAAATACAGGCAGCAACAAATGCTGGCATGATTATGGAGAGAAAGGAACACTCCTACTCTGCTGCTGGGAATGTAAACTGGTTTAGCCACTGTAGAAATTAGTATGGAGGACCCTCAAACTAATGAAAATGGAACTACCATTTGATCCAGCAATTGCTCTTCTTGGAAGCTACCCAAGGAGACCTCAACATTTATACAATGGGACACCTGGTCTTGGATATTTATTGCAGCACTATTTATAATTGCAAGGACATGATAATAACCCAAATGTCCCAAAACAGATGAATGAATGAATGAATGAATGAATGAATGAATGAAAAATATGTAGTATATATACACAATGGAATATTACTCATCAATTAAAAATAACAAATTGAATGAATTTGAGATAATATGGATGGACCTAGAAGAAATAATATTAGCAGAAGCAAATCACAGAGAAAAAGACATATACTAAATGATTTAACTAATATATGGGATATAGGAAAAACAATCAAAAGGCCAGGGAGAAAAATGACAAGCTAACAACCAGACCAAAGTACACAACTGGGGAGGAGGGTAAGATGAGTGTGAGTGATAACGGAGGGGAGGTGGTGGGTGAACCCTGAGGAATACAAAGTTGTGAAATATATCTATAAATAAATTATTTAATAAAAAATTTAAACATTAAAAATTAAAATATCAGACATTTTAATTTTCTTTTTTTTATTTACCGAATCTGAAGACTTTGTCTAAATCCATTTTGTTGTTGGTGGTGGTGTTTTTATACTTCCATACACATGATATTTTGTTTAATTTTGGTAGTTTTTTGTAACTTTATATTTTACTGAACATATTTTTAATCCAGTGGGACCTGAATTAAAGCTTATTTTCTCTAGTCAAGATTTGTGCTTGCTTCTGCAGGATGCCTGGAGACAAGCAACTAAGAGTCACTTAAATTTCTCAGCTTTCAGATTAAGTTACTGCAAAGAAATTATGAATTTGAGATAAAAAAGCTTCAAAAAGAGACTACAGATACAAATTGCTTGAGAAAAAATGGTGAGGATAGTGCATGTGTGGATGGTTCTGAGGATAGTGCTGGTGATAGTTTTGATATCACTGTTTATTATTTATGATAATTACTGTTTATTAATTTTCTCAACTAGAGACAATAGTCTCTTCATGGTTTCCTGAGACTTTTCTTTCACTGAGAATTTATTTTGCATAAATGTCCTAAAGATTTTTTTGTTAAACAAGTGGTTCTGGGTTTCAAAGTTTAGGAAGGAAGAGGTGTATCATTAAAACTAACCTATCCCTGGGATCCAAAGATATGCCAATACTGAGCAATTGAAATGAGATTATTCTGTTTTGTTTCAGAAAATATGAGCCTCTGCTTTTCTGGCACCTAAAACACCTGGGGAACTTTCTTAACTGATCTTCTCAGGAGATATGGAAGTGTTTCCCCTGAGAACATCCTCCATGAACCATCATTCCCTCCACCTAGAAACATGAGCTTAGATGTCTCCCCCCTTTCTGAATTCTTTGAAAACTAACATATTTTACATCAGGAAGGGAGGAGCTTTACAAAATGTCACTTTAGTGTTTTCTTACAACTCAACTGTATAGCAGGAAAAGGCTAGAACCATTCTACTCTCTAAGGAAGGGTTGTTAAGAGGGGGGTGCTCACATACCTACCTCTCTTAGTTGTACACTATTTCATCACCTTTTGCCTTTTCTCTATCAAATCTATGTGCAAATATGAAACCAAGGTAGAAACTCACTCCAAAAATCTCTGATCTTGGTGAAACTCTAATTCTATCTGACACTGACCTCTGAAGGCCCGAGTTGTCTTTTGCCAGTGGATATGTGCTCTCCAACCGTTGGGTCATTCTTAACTTCGTCTGAAAGCATGGAAGAAACCCTTCTGATAGCATCAGCATTTCAGGAGTCTAAAAACCCTTCAGAAGCCAGGGATCCAGATATTTGGAATAACTGAGAGTCAAGGAATTCAAGAACCATGGTGGTTCCAGGATGTGTGTTTTGCCTAGACAGTGCCTGGGGAAATATGGGGCATTGTTTCAGGGCTCCTATAGGGCAGAGAAAGACCAAGCACCAGAGGATCTGGACCCTCCGCTAAGAAGCTCCACTTCTACTTGTCTTACATAGTAGAGCACCACAATTCTATTTATGAAGCCCAAGTTCTCCAGCCTCCATACCCCCAAATGAACACATAAAACCAGTAATATAAGCCAACCTAGAGATACTACTCTTCCCACTAATGTTGAAGCTTGCAAATCCCCACACTCTTAAAGTGACACAGGAGATGAACAGGTCTGGCTTGGTCCAGGGTCCCATACAACTCCCAGGGTATCTGCTCATTGCTAATCCAGGGATATAGAGATGGGAATTCCCTGCCCATAGGGAAGCACAGTGCACATTCTGTTAGTATAATTAAAGGCAGTGTGTCACTAAGGACTGAAGAAAAGACAAGCAGAGATGCCTCTGGTGGATCTCACAAAGGCAAAGAGGTGTGCTCTTGTGATGGAACAGAAGGCAAAGTCCTTCATGTGGGGATCAGTCAGACTAAGAACCTGGGGCAACAAGACTCGGGAAGGGAAGAGTGCACAGCTGGGTCTGTCTCTTGGAAGAGCTTTGCAATTCAGTGCCAGAAATTAGAGTTCATTTTCTACTTCTGTTGTTTAACTTTTGCAATTTGAGGCAAGTTCTGGAGCCATTCAATGCTGATGTCTATTAAATGAATTTCCAAACAAAATGGAAAATCTGGGTGTAAGCACAGCACAACATGGTCCAAGGAGGGACTCAAAAAGGTCAGGGGCATAAAAAGGAGGGTCTCAGACTTCCATTAGTATTCATCAATTGTTGTCAGAACTTATTTGAGATGCATTGGACTTCTGTGTAGTATTTTTTATTTGTTTGCTTTTGATTAGCTTTCATACTCTTTAGTCCTTGGGAGATGCAAAGACCCTACCCCTAGGTTTATTTTCATGATACTGAGGCAATGACTCCTCTCAGAGATGTGAGATTAATGCCTCAGCAGTCAAAATTGCACCAGGAGATTCATAATGACCCCGCCAGTATCAGCAACTACAAATACTCATTAACTTTAAAAATGCAAGTCAGCCATTCAGATTGTCCACTGGATTTATCACTTAATTAGCATTTTATGAGGATTGTTTGTTAAGGATGAAAACCCAGACTGCTAGGATGGCTTTTTTGATTTCATGAAGGGGTTGGAAAAAGATGTAAAACCTTTGATTAGCAAATCAGCCTCTGACTTAAGATATTACAGTAAGTGTTACCAAGGGAATACACAAGTATTTTTCCAAGTAGACAACACTTTAAAACACAAACCTTACACAAAGTAGAAAGTTATTAGTGTCAAATACGTTTCCCTGAATACATCACATGAAAGAATTTGTACAAAATCATTTATGAAATTAAGAGATCTAAGTCAGAAAAATTGCCATCCATTTCCAGATAATTCAATTTGTCCATCCGTGTGTGAGCTGGTCATGTCCCAGTCACAGGCCAGTGATGAAATGGGGGCTGGGAATTCAACAATCAACCAATAGAGTCAACACAAAGTCCTGAGTTCTGGGGCAGTGAGCAAGTTGCAAAGTTTTCAAGCAATTACATGGACAAGTGCCACCGCATGTAGAGAAAAAGAAGGATGATATGATGGACTAGAAGAGAGATCTCTGAGATAGTATCCATGTCAGTGGAGTTCCTTGGGGGAGAAGCAGAACTTCCAGAAGAAAAAAATGACAAATAAAAGGATTGTACAGTGGGAGGAGTCTAAATTCTGGGAACCATGGAAAGGCTCATTAAGCAGAAGTTTCAGGTGGTACAGAAAAAAAAAAAAAAGACAGGATTCTCTCTAGAAATGGAAAAGTGACAAGTTAAATCATGGCCTTCTAGACATTTTGTGGGTGACCTACAAGCACCTCCTAAAACCAGTGAGAAGTGATTTGTTTTAGTTAGTGCCTCTGGGAAGCAGGCACTAGCTAGAGTTAGAAGTGTTAACAATTTGTAGGATTTAACAGCTGGAGACAATAAAAGCAAGAGAGCGAGGGCAGTAGTTAGGCAGAGACTTGATATGGAATGCAGTTCTCACCCCTGCCAAGAAGACCCAAAGACACAAGCACAGCTCTGAGAAAATCTTGGTCAGACAAAAGGAACCAGCATAACAACTACCTGAAGAAATCTGCTCTAGCGAAAACGGGAGTCATAGCAGCTCTAGAGTTCCCAGGCCCTAGTACCAGTGAGGGAGCCTGAAAGGCACCTCTGCAGTTTTCCCCTCTACTGCACCTCTAAAGGGACATTTGTACCTCCACAGTTACCTGGTATTAAAGAATTTTGAGCACAAATAAGAAATTATCCAATTTACTTTTTCTTCTTTCAGATATTAAACATTCTTAAGCATAGGCAAGAAATAATACAGACATATCATATAATATTTACTGTGCTTTTATTTCCTACAATAATCTAGTGACTCTATAGCCAGATTATTGACAATGATACAATGTCCCATTCTCATCCAGATTAATTGAACCACTCATATTTAATTGTATACCTGTGCATTCAGTTTTAGGCCATATCACTATATGTAATTTCATGTTCCACCATCAGAGACAATAGATAGAACATTCCACTAGACACCCATGATTGTGTTTCTGCTGTTTTATCACCATATCTACTCCCCACCCATCCACCTTCAGTGTGATCCTTAACTCCCAATGCCCACTGGTCACTTTACCATTAAAGTAATAGTGTAAAGTAATAATAAAGTAAAGTAATTATTTCAAGAATATTACATGAATGAAGTTATACAAATTGTCAATTATTGTGACTGGCATTTTTCACTTAGCATTTGTACTTTAAGGCCCATACAAATTATTTTGTGAACAATTACTTGTTCTCATTTCATAGTAGTGCCCATGGAATTTAAAAGACACAGTTGTACAACTTTTCACCCATTTAAGGAAATATGTGTTATTTCAGGTTTTAGCTGATTTTAGCTAGTATGACTACAACTACTATGAATATTGATGAGTAAGTTTTTGAGTGGAAGCAAGTGTTCATTTCTCTGGTATAAATGCACTGAAGTGCCATTGCTTCATCATGTGGTAGTTGAATGTGAAGTATTACAGGATAAGGATAGATCATCTTCCAGAAAGATATAACATTTGACATTTCCACCAACAATGTATGGGTGATTGAATTTCTCCATATCCCAACCAGCAGCTGGTGTGGTCAAAATTTTTATTTTGTTTGTTCTCATAGGTATGAACTAATACTATCTCAACACTTTAAATGTGCATTTCCCTAGTGATTAATGATGATGAACTTACTTTTACATGTTTATTTCCCATCTGTAGGCTTTAGGTGGTAAAATTTCTGTTCATATATTTTGTCCATTTTCAATTTATATTTTTTGTTTTTTTAACCAATGAACTTTTATAAATTTTTAATATAGTCTAAAAAGTCTTTCAACAAATATGTGGTTTGTAGGTATTTTCGCCCATTCTGGAACTTGTCTCTACATTCTCTTAACAAGGTTTGAGAACAAATCTTTTCATTTTAATGAGTCCCAGTTTATCAATATTTCCTCTATGAACCAAGTGTTAAGTATGAAGTCAAAGAAAGAAGTCTTTCCTCACTCAAAGAAAAACCAAAGCTTTTCTCATTTATTAGTAAAAATAATATAGTTTCACATTTTACATTTAAGTATGTGAACCATTTCAATTTTTTTTTTAAATATGAGGTTTAGGTCAGGGTTTATTTATATGCTTGATGATGGATTACTCATTATCTGCTTCAGGACCCTTCTGTAAAAAGACTCTCTGTCAGCTCCTGACATGCTTTTGGTCTTTTGTTGAGAATTAGTCATGAGTGATTACTGCTTCATCATTTGAGAAACGCCAAAATTTCATCCCTTCACTGTGATTAAGCTAGTAAAAACTGTCAGAATTGACTTTCTCAGACTCTGGAATCTAATAAAAACAACATCCAGGGAAGGATTAATGAAGATCAAAAGTACAAAATTTTGAAGAAAGAGTATTCTGGAGTTTTGATTTACCTTTCTACTATTCTCTACTCCCCAGCAGAAGGGGTTGGGAAAGGAGGAAAGGAGAATAGAAATAGATACCATGTTGTAGGGTAAGCAACACTGTGGAGTTCTTAGGTTCTACTGAAACCTTAAGATATTTGAAGGACCCAGAAATCTTGAAATAATGATTGTGAATGGTTTTAGTAATTGTCAATGACAAATTGAAGGGGGAAGCATAGGTACAGCTGCCTTGTGTTTTCAGTTTATAATTTTCCAGATATCACTTCCTTCCCCATTTAAGGTGATTTCATGTACAGCCAGTGCCCTCAGCTCCACTTTTGTTCTGGTCTAATACATCTAAGTTTCCCAGGATCAACCTTGCCATCCATCTTTTTCAACTCCACACAGACTGCCATGCTGTTGGGGAAACCCTGGCTCTGGACTTCTGACCTTCTGACCTGGCTTCTGGATCCCCTAACTTGACCCTGCACCTCTCCATAGCAATTCCTCAGACCTGCCAGACCCTGCCTTGCTCTTGACAGCATAATGGGCCTGCTTTCTCACTTCAGTGAAGAAGTAAGAGGGGCCAAGAAATTGAAGTTGGGTGGGAGAGAAGAAATTATGCAGTGATCTTGCTGAAAAAGCAGACAGACATGGGATGCAGGCTATGAAAAGGGGTGGGTTCAGTGGAGAGCACATTTGGGTCAACATTCAGACATTGCTGAATGGAGGCACCAGGGAACAGAAGGAAAGCTAGGGAGAGGGTAATGATCCAGGATGCATGTGCACAACTGCAGTCATGCGAGAACATCACTGTGCTGGGGATAGTGTATGTTATAGTTATTCACATTCCCACCATCCCCCAGGAAGAGACGGTCAAAAGAGCCAACAAGAGGCCCAGAACCTTCCCAGGAAGGGTAGTGGAGATGAATAGAAGATACTAAGGGGAGGGAAAGAAGAAGGGGGGAGAGGGTCATTCTCCCTACCCTCATGTTTCTCCCCTGCCTCTCAAGTTCAATGACAGAGTCCTATCTCATCCAGGACCCCTGCTCTGAGTCAGCTCATTGGCCAGCCTGGAACCCAGGTTACTGCTTCATGATCCTCCGCTTGACAGCACCAAACCTACTCTGCCGAACTCAACATGAAGTTCTGCTCTCTCTCTAAACAGACACATTGCTGCTGTAGGTGTCCCTTTCCACCTTCCTGGCTGGTTTAAGAGCATAATGTACTCCAAGGTACAGAGACTGAACCTCCCACCCTCCTCTTCTGACTCTAATGGTGCCAGAACCCCCACCACACAGCAGAATGTTACTGTGTGAGGTGCCAAGGCAGTGGCAGTCACCACCCCTACCTCAGCCTTGCCTCATTCCATTCTTGTCCTCAGCCACAGGACACCCTAGAACACACAGCCATTCAGTTCTCTCCAAAGACTTTGTTTTTCCATGATCTGATGATCAGGCCACTTTTTCCAACCAGTGAGGGCTGTTTCCTGCAATGGGGTGTCCTCATCTAGCACCTGACTTCTGCCCCTACCACAGTGGGGTGGTTACCGGCCAGGTGCTGAAACACAGCCCAGCATAAGGATGCTTAATATAGAAGCCCCAGGTACAACCAACCCCACCAATTGTGTGAATCAACTTCATGTGCAGAGAGGCAAGTCAGACAGTAGGTGTCAGCTCCAACTCACACCACTGATTGAGTGCCCTCTTCCTCTAGGGGTGATGGAAGAAGAGAAGTCACAGAATTGAGATTCAGATACTACTAGAATCAGCTGTATAAGACCAAGTGTCTAAGAGGCATATGTAGGAGTCACATGATCAGGGTTCAGACCCTAATTCCTATACCTCTCTGGGTTATTTGAGTATGTGGCTTTACCTCTCTGTGCTTCCATTCCACCTGCCAAGGGGATAATGGTCGAATTTTCTTACCAAATCATCCTGGAGCTGAATGAACCAGTGAACAGAAAATCCTTTAAAGAGTCCATTGTTAATATAAATCCAACATATTCAAGAATCAGAACAGCAGGTTGTACATTCTACCTCATCCTGACAGTTAGGGCTTACTGGTTCCCTGGCTTCTCAGTGTATCTCCCTGGGTGCTGTGCACCATTTGCAAACCAGAAAGATCATAGCAAATGAATAAGGAAAACCTCATTAGCTGTCCCTAAGAAAACTTGGAACTGATTCACTGCAATGACCTTCTGAGACTGCACTGGCACCCACTGGTTTTCCTAAATCAGAGATAGTGACCACCTGCCTACACTCCCCCTTCCGCAATTACTCTTAGACTTTAGAATGTCAATTGTCTCTCAGGTTTGTTTGGTTTCTTTGGAATTCAACAGGCCCTCACCCTGTGTCCCTATTATATGCCTTTCTTTTGTTAATAAAGTTGTCTCATGGTTCATACTTCCATCTGACCCCCAGCTGTGGCTGGGCAAATCTCTTCTTGTGAATTCATGTCTCATACCTTGTGTTTGGCGGCCAACACCTGGGCACAACAGACCCCCTGAAGCTGAGAGCTCCCAGCCTTGAACAACATTCCAGGGGAAACTCAGGGAAGCGACAGGGGATATTATTTAATTGGGTAGGGACTTGCCCTAGTAAGTGAATCCAAAATGGTCATTTGGGAGTACAAAAGTATATACCCCTGTGCTGTGTACCCAGAGATGATTCTGGAAGACTAGAATGGGCTCAGGAATCTTCATTTAAGAAATCCACCAGGTAATCTTGCCAGGTGGGGGATCCAGTGGTTAGACAACCCCAACAGGCTATGGTTCTACTCATCAGGACAGCAGGTCTATCTCCTAACCACCCAGGACCAAGAACTGCCCTGACCAGGCACAGATCCCACAACAGATTCCTTCATCACCTATCACTGGGTCAGCACATCTTGCTCATCTGTCTTACTGTAGCTTTGGCAGCTCAGGCAACTACATTGGACAGACCCTCCTCAGCAAATCTTGTCTGGTCAGTCACATATCAAGGGACAGTGTGCACAGCAGGAGATCCACTTACCAGGAATAGAAGAGGTCAGGGTTCCCAGTCAGTCTTGATTCTGTTGTATTGACACCCTCAGACTGACATACTCTTCAAAGGCTCTAGACCCTCATATGTAAAACATCAGTGTGGGAGGAGATAGTCTCCAGGCCCTTCACACTCTAACACATGGCTTGTGAACCACTGAAAATTTTCCAAATGAAATGCTAAGACATGTGGAATCACTTTGGCATGATGTACCCCACATTGTAGGTAGCAGAAAACTGCTACAAAAGGGCAGGAAGGAAGAAAATTCTGCATATGTTCAGAGAGTAGCATCAGATGGATGAAAAGACTGAAAGCTGAATCCCAGGTGGTCAGTAAACTAAAGACTAGTTATACATCTTATTATTTAGGATATTTTAGCAATAAGAAACAGAAAATCTTACTGGAAATAAATTGAAACCTGAATGTACTTATTATTTAATGAAGGATTGTGAGTTAATTTAACAACTTAATGATGTGATCAAAGAGCTAAATGATTTCTGTTCTCCTTTGTCATTGCACAGATTGATTATGTTTCTCCTCATAGCTACAAGGTGGCTGCTGTAGCTCCAGGCATCATACTGTCACAGAGTAGAAAGTAGCAGATACCAGAGACAGTCTAATTTCAGTGACACCCACCATATATCAACTTAAATTTCCTTAATCAGACATGATCACAAATTTATACCTACTCACGAAGAGGATGGGGTTACTAGTCATTTGCTGAGACTAAGCACATTACCAAAAAGAAGGACAGAGTTCTATTAACAATCAGTAAGGGAAGACCAGCAGCTTGACCAGGATACAAATAGGACTTCCAGCCTGTGGGCTACCATCACTCCTTTTTCCCCATATATACATTTTCTTCTTAAAGAAAGGCCTTATAATTCCATCTGGGTACTGCATGTAGCTCAGAATTTAGGTCTTTGGTCTATGCCGTCTTCTTCATTAGATCTAGATGTGACTCCAAATGGTTCAAGTGATTCATGCTATAAGATTGCATGTAAACTTTAGCAATGATTTAATACATATCCCTGTACTTCACAATGTTTGAAATGGCTGATAATAATGCCTACTTGATAATGTTGTCCTGATAAATAAATTTCTAGCATTTGACTAGTGCCAAGCATACACACATTCTTGCATACAAATATTAAACTGAACTTTGATATCATTCATTTCATATGAATATCTAAAACTTGCATTGATCCTAGCAACACTTTTTAACATATACTTTGGAGACTTTACTGAGAGACGTGGATACAGGTTGAGAGATGTGCTGTAAAATAAAAAAGAACACCTTTTATCTATTTCACCCCCACTAGCACACTAGAGGGAGATCAATAACAGGTTTCTCATCTGTGAAGCACTCTCCTAATCTCTTTGAAATGTCTCAGGAGACTTAAGACTAATAGATATGGCAATTCCCCCCTATAGGTAACATTCTTATGTTATTACCTTATCCCTGCTGCTTGTCATGTAAGCTTTTGGAATCAAGTTTCACCTTCCTTGCTATATCATTGTGATTACTTCCTTGCCAAGATATCCATAATTGCATTAAATCGGACCAATTCAAAAAAATATTCTGTGGTCTCCAGTCTGAGAGTTGATTGTTGTCCGATTGTTATCAATCTCTTCTGTCCTATTCTTCTTCCTTCCCACTTGGGATTCCTAACACTTCAGCACTTGTATTTGAGAAATAATATTTTTAAAAATCATTTAGAACTTGATGCAAATAGAATTCACAGAAAAGAGGTTTTCATTTCATTTGGAAATTGTTATTACGATAGTTATGTCACTGAACCTTATAACTTTATGAACTTCACATTTCTAATGGAAATAATGCCTATGACTCTCACAAGCCCAGTACAGGAGTTATGGGCAGAGATGTATCTACAGACACAAAATAATTGATTTTGAGCAGTAGATATGTTCATTCAAAGAATCACAGTCACAGCAACAACATCTTATAGAGGTTGACTACAGGCTATAGAGCTTGCTTGCACTTTATCCTTTAAGCTCAAGTTTCATGGAGAGCTTTTAAGCAAGCAGGTGGTATTATCAAAGCATCAGTTTAATGAGATGATTCTCATAGAGATACAAAAGTCATCTATTAGAAAGAAGACCCTGAAGGCAGAATCCTGACTTGAGAGGCTCCAGCATTGGCTGGTCATGAGTTGGTAAGAACCACAATCAGGTGGGAATTAGACTAAAAGTCAGGTTAAATCTATATATGTTTTATTTTTTAATGGAACAGTTAGCATGTCACTATAAAGAATAACATCATAAAAATTCTGAAGCTTAACTGTATTGCTAATCTCTAGTGTTAATGAACAAACATTAGTGAAACAACTACTAAGTGTTCTATAAAAGATTCTTTACTGCATAATGGTATTATGAAGTATAACCCAGTTTCATTTACATTTCCCATTCCTACTCACATTTTCCAAGTAAGATATTCTATTAAGAATTTAGTTCTATGAAAACTTGGTGTGCTTTTAAGAAAATGTTTTATTTCCTTCTTTAAATATAGAAAAGAAAATCATTGCTTTTCTCCCCAATGTATACAGGGGTGTGGAAGAAATAGTTTCTGCAGTTACACCCCCCAGTGATGGAGGGGAGCATGGGACATACAGAATGGCACAGCATATAGCACAGCCTGAGAGAGGATGAAGGAAGATCTCTGTCTCTGGGAGCACTGCCTTCTCTGTTCCTCCCTGCAGGCCACAGAAGTTGAAGTTGTGAGTGCACCTCCCCTGGAAAAGCCTCCATCCACCAACTCTCCACATTACAATTTTGATGATACAGTGTTGCAAACTTACACATAGGATTAAAATGGGAATAGGATCATGGGTGTTACAGTATCTTTAAAATATAGTTAATAAGACACAGTGTTCTGGTTAGGAAAAAAAATGACAGATTCATTTCACTCTCTGCCCCTAATAAATGGATAAACATGATAAGCCACAGCAGTGCTGCAACAGCAGGCTGTCTTTATATATCCCCGCCTAAAAGAAGAATGCGACCCAAATCCCAGTCTGGCAGTAGAACACAGCCCAGGAAGTCTCATTTCTTCCCTAGCTCAGACAGGAGTCACCCCAACACCAGAAATGTCCAGTCCACTGACAAGGGAGATCAGTTGGAATGCTCATAAGATACAAAGAGTTATAGAGTATGTTCTCCTTCCCTAAATGGACTGAGATGCCGCATTCCCACTAGAGTTACTGTGGTATGTAAGTAAGCAGAGCTATGGAGAATGTTATTGCAGGTGAGTTGGTCTGGAAAATCTCTGTCTCTGTGAGCCCACAGGTGGGGGCATCAAGGACCTCGGGAAGAATATTCCTCCACATCCTCTTCCTCCTGTGAGGATCCATGGAAGTCATTCTTCTGTCAAGTAGTAGCAACAGGAATGGGAGAGGCCACTGCAGAAGGGGCCATTCAGCCAAAGTGACACAGCAAAAGCTGAAAAGTAAGGTGACAGTGGAAAATTGACCACAACACACACACTAACCCTGAGCAGGGTTACTGCTTGCTAAAAGTAAAAGATCGAAATAGCTTCTGAGGTAAACCTGACAGATAAACAAAAAGACCAAGATGCAATTAAAAATTTATCTACACAGCACAAACCAAGATAAGCACTCTCAAAGAGAGAAGACAACCAACTTACATCAACACCAAATTGAGTCAGCATTGGACTTTTCTGCTAAGGATTTTAAAGCAATTGTTATAAAAATACCTTAATATTTATTCACAAACTTCACTGAAACAAATGAAAAATAGAAAGGAAATCAATGTTATTAAAAAGGAACCAAAGAAAAATTAACTTGAAAAAATCACTAACAGGTATGAACGGTCTCAGGAGTGACATGAGGCTGATGGAGGTTAGATCAATGAGCTTGATAACAGAGGAAAGGAATTGACCCAACCTGTATAGTGAAAACCTATACAAAACAAAACAAGCAAACAGAAAACATGCACATACACTAGAAGAATAAAGTTCAGGGTAGAGTGAAAATAGAACAAAATTCCTGACATTATATTTTTCCAGAAAGAGAAAGAAGGAAAGTCTATAAAAACATGTGAGAACTAATAAACTGGCACATCTTGACTTTGGACATAAAGAAGTAGCACAATATGTTTAAAATGCTGATAGAAAAGAATTCTCATCCACAAATTCTCTATGTGGTAAAATGTCCTTGTGGAACAAAAAGGAAAGAAAAATATTTTAAGGTAAAAGAAAATTAAAAGAATTTGTCACTATCATATCTATTTATAACGAATAGCTAAGGGTGGTACTTTAAATAGAAATAAAATTATAGAAGGAATTTGGAGCATCAAGAATGAAGAGGAACTCTTAAAAGAGCAAAGATAGGTATAACTTGAATACCATATTTTGGCTCATATTTTATCTATCATATTTCATCTATCACATTCAATGATTGAAACAAAAAAAATAAAGCACCATTTGATGTCAAATATAACAATACTTAAAAATGAGAGCAGAAAAAAGACCTAAATGAAAGTGACTTTTTCTAACTTCAGGGTAGTAAAAGGTAGTGAAGTAGTAAAATGTTGAACACCATTAGATTGTTATATGCCATTTATGTGTAGATAATAATCACCAGGGGTAGTCAACAGCAATATGTGGCAGAGAGAGAGAAAAAAAAGAGAGCAATGAGAACAATACAAACAAAAATTAAATAAAAATGGGAGACAAGTCATAGTATATTAGTAATAAGCTCAAAGGTAAAAAGCCTTAGTACATGAATAAAACAAAATGATTGGCAGAGTAGATAATAAAATCACTCATCTATATGCTTCTGATGAGAAATTATTAAAATCAATAACAAATGTAAGTTAAAAACTAAAGGATGGGAAATGAAAAACTTTTAAATATTAATCAAAATAAATCAGAACAAAAATGGCTACATTAGTTTGTTAAATTCAAATTTAGGGGGAAAAAGTCACTATGCTAAGAGAATCATTACATAATGATAAAAGGTTAACTCCACAATGAAGACATAAAATATGAATATGACCAAAAAATAATTTAATGGATAATGATAAAAGGAGAAATAAGCAATACATTGTTATTGTTGGCAACTTCAATATTTTTCAACAAGTCATAGAAATACTAGATAGATAACCATCAAAGAGATAAAAGATCTAAGCAAAACAATCAAGCAAAGGAATCATATTGAGAAAGAGCCCTATGCCAAAAAAAAAAAAAATAAAAAGAATACATAACTATTTTGAAGTGCTCAAGGAACACTTACCTAGAAATACTATGCTCTAGACTATAAAACAAATGTAAAATAATTGAAGTCATACAGAATATTGTTCTTGCCATAATAGAATCAAACCAAAAAACAATAGCATGTTGATAGTAGGAAAATCTCTAAATATATAAAATTAAAGAACATATTTCTAAATGATACATGGTTGAAGCATGAAGTCTGAAAGGAAAAAATATGCCCAGATTAAATGAAAACTCAAAAATATGAGTTGCTACTGAGACAATGAAATAAAACAAAGATCAATGACACACATAATGCTTACATGAGAAAGATGAAAGTACTCCAGAGAATAATTTAAGTTTCCTTCTATCTCAGGAAACTCCTAAAAGAAAACAACCAAATTAAAAAAAAGAAATCAGTAGAAAAGAAAACAAATACATTGAAGGCCCCCAAATCTCACCCGCAGACCCAGTGATACATGAGAACTCAATGTAGAGTCAGTCATATTTGTGTCTAGGATTTCTTAAAGAACATGAAGTCATATCAGCAAAGGGAAAGGTATAAAGGTGCAGTTCGGAGACCCGACAAAGAGTTGCCAAGAATTTTCTTGCAGTGTATTCACATAGGGAGAACTTAATTTCCTTAACAATGATTTGTGACATATGTAAAGGGTTCCTGACCAGAGAAACTCATAAAAGACTCGTCATCCCGGGTTCTTAGGGGGAGTTGTTCAAGCAGGCATTCTCTACTGAACACATACCCAATTTCGTGACCACCCCCTCAAAAGAAAGCACATTCTCAGCATAAACTGTCGTCTCTGTACATACATTTCAGATATAGAAAGACACTTTTGTCATCTCTGAGATAGCGGAAGTCCAAGTTCCCACCTTCAACTTGTAAGTCAGTCCTTCCAAATGATAGCAACCTCAGGCCAGTGACGCTTCCCTGCTCCCCCCTCCCCCAAAAAGCAATAAAGTATCAGTGGAACAAAAACTTAGCTGGTTAGGGAAAAATCAATAAATTAACTTCTAGGAAGACAATACAGAAAACACAAAAAATGCAAGTGACCCATATCAGGAAGAGAAAGAGTTATCCATGCAGATCTTGCAAAGGGTGATTAAAACAAAGGAAATTCTGTGAACAAGCTTAAGCTTACGAATTTTATAACACAGGAGAAATGCTCCACTTACTTGAAAACCACAAATTTAAACTTAATTTAAACTAAATAAATTATCTGAGAAGCTCCAGAAAGTACTATTGTTTTTCTGTTTGTTTGTTTTTAGAGATTAGGTTTCGTTACATTGTCCACGGTAGTCCTGAACCCGCGGACCATGGACTCATGTGATCCCTAGCCTCAGTCTCCCAAGTAGCTGGGATTACAGGTGCGCCCAATTCAGAAAGTGCTTTTGTAACTAAAATTTTCAAAAAAGGAAATCCCCGGGTTCAGATGGTTTGACTAAAGAATTTTAGCAAACAATTAAAGAATAGAGTTTTGACAATCTCTAACAGAAAATAAAACAAGGACTCCCCTTATGATGATGGTATACCTTAACATAGAAAACAGAGAAAGACAAGGTTTAAAAAAAGATGCCATAGTAGATATCTCACATGAAGTTAGACCCAAAAAATCCTTAAATCAACATTAAAAAACTGAATTTATCAATATATTGCAAGAATTATACAAAACAACTAAATGGAATTTATTCAAAGAATGCTTCACTGATTCAATATTCAAAATTAATCAATGTTCTACCATATCAATGAGCTATATAAAGGAAATCATGTGATTAAATCACTTAAGACAGAAGAATGTCGCTAAAATCCAACATTCACTCATTTGGGGGGAAAAAGCCTCTAGAAATTTGTAGTAAATTAAAAAAAAAAATTTCATAAATGCTCCTCAAGTTCACCACTAGGTGGTGAAAGACTGTGCCCTTAATATCTGTAACAAGGCAAGAATATTCCCCTCCTCACATTGATTCAACATTGTGTGGATTTTCTAGACACAACAAAGAAATGGGAAAAAAAAAAAAGGAATACATATTGGGAAAGAAATAATAAAATAATCTCTATTTGCAAACAACATGATTATGAATAAAAGCCCAAGAAATCTAAAAGAAAAGAAGTAATAACAATCCAAGATGTAATAAGTGATTTCAAAAAATCTATAAGACACAAATTAACACTGAAAAATTAGTTACATTCCTGTATAACAGCAATAAAATGCACACATCATTAGAACCATTTTTATTTACAATAACTTTAAACAATATAAAATAAATAAACAATAGAAATAAGCACTTAACAAAACATTTATGGGGCATATTTTCTGAAAATTATTCAAGTAAATTTAAAAAAAGTTAAATGAAGAGACATATGATATCCTATTGGGAAGAATCTATGTAGTGAAGGTATGAATTCTGCACAAATTATAATATTGGTTTACTGCCACTTCTATCAAAATTGAATCAAGGAGTTTTGTATACTTATACTAGCATATTCTAAACTGTATATGGAAGATCACATTTCCTAAAACAGCCAAAATAATCTTACAAAAATAAAGTGGAAGGAATCCACCTAATAGATATTAAGGCCTATATATAAAGACATATTCAGAAATTCTATGGAAAAATAGGAGTCAAGTGTGCTTCTGCAAAAGGTACACAGATCAAAGGAACACATTAGATAACTCAAACATAGACACAAATACACCCAACTGGCTATCCACAGTGGTTTATAAACAGCTCAAGAAATAGTGTTGGAGCAGCTGATGTCTCCAGGCAAGGAAAGGAAAGAAGAGAAAGGATCTCCCCTAAAGGTCATACTTCATACAAAAGTCATGCAGAGCAGATCATATAATTAAATGTAAATTGAAAAGCTATAAACCTTTGGGGGAAAAAACAGGAGAGGATCTTTGAGATCTGAACTAGCCAAAGAATTCTTAGGCTTAATTTCAAGCACAGATCCATTAAAAAAAAAATTGCATATTATCCAAATAAAATACTTTTGGCTCTTTTGAAATGCAAAAAGTCTACAGAATAAAGAAAACATTTGCAATTTACATATTCAAGAAAGGATTATAAGCTAGGCTGTATAATGAGGTCTCAACGTTGAACTATAAAAAATTCCGCTTGGGCAAAAGTTATGAACAGAGATGACAGAGATGTACATGTGACTAATAAACTCATATAAATATTTTAAAAATGGAGAGCAAGTTTTAAGGGTCTGGGAGGGGTATGGAGAGGGATGTGTGTGTGTGTGTGTGTGTATGTGTGACACCTAAACCCACAATAGGAGGATACTGGAGCTATTCTGAGTATTGTTTGTGGTGGTGGTTAAATGAACCTGCATAGGTGATAAAATTGGGCACAGTTCAATACACACCTGTGCACATAAATGAGAAGAGAAATTGTGGAGAAATCTGAATATATATCATATACATATCATATATATGAATATATCATATTGTTGTATAGTTTTGAAAAATGTTACCACTGAGAAGATGGTGTAAAGTGTACAAGGAATCTCTCTCTAGCAGATCATACAGCTGCATGTGAATATACATTTATTCAAAATATCTATTAAAATTAAACACAGTATGTACAGCATATTCCCAACCTAGTTGCTTCAGTAACATTTCCTTGCCAGTAACATGAAACAAAGATTAAGATCAAGTCTAGATTAGTCTACAGGGATAGTTTAGTGGGTAACTGCTGGGATTTTTATAAAAGAATAGAGTAGAAATTATCAGTGTCTGTTCAAATGTCATGGATTTTGTGAAATGGTATGTATGTGTATAAAGACTATATACTTATTTGGTTCATAAATATATACCTTCTGGACACATTTTTTGTGCCCCTTTAGTTATATTCAGTCCCATCTAAGTCTCCCAGGCCTACCTAGGACTCAGAGGGAGTCTGGACATTTTCTGTGCCCTCAGGTAATGATCCAGGCTTTCTAGGTACCCACAGGAGAGTCACAGAATCCAGACCTGCCCAAGCTCCCTGGCCTGGTGCTGCCCCCTCTTCTGACCCAAGAGGACCCTTGGTGGTGCTGCCTGAAAATGCAGGTACCCTAGGGCAAATGTCAGCTTGTGGAGACAGGAGACAGAAGGAACCAACATATTAGGTTCTTTTTTATTTTGCAACTGACTTTTCTAATATCCAGTGGCCCCATGAGCCTCTCTGGTGACATTCTTTGTGACCCAAAACTCCCTGTGTTTACAGATGAAGTCATAGTCAGTTTGAAATTGTGTTCTCTGCCTCACTCCCGCCTCACCTATACTAAAGCATTAGTGCCAAAGCTTTTGTCAAACTGGGTCTTCCAGGCAACCTGAAACAAGATAAGAATGGTTTGTATATGTGAACATCGCCATTATCCATACACATATCTTTACATGCATATGCGCATGCACACATCTATATAGTGGTGTATATATTTAGGGTCACAATAAAAATATATGTTTATAGGTTGCACCTGTGCCTTCTGAGAATCCCTGTGCCCCAGGAGCTAATCTCACCAGGCATATTAGTCACATAGTCTGAGGGTGAATGAATTTTATAAGGGAAGCTCAGACTTTGCAGCAGGGAAGGTATGACCTCATCCCTCATTCTGCCCTCTGAAGAGTGAGTCCTGGTGCCAGGTGAAAAAGGGAGACAACCAGAGCTGGGCAGCAAGCCCTGAGGTCTGCCGGGAAGGCATACAGCTGTCATAGCCCTGAGGGCTGGCCTGGAAAGGGGCCTGGAAATCCTTACCACACCTAAGCTCCTAATCCTTCTGCTGAGTACCTGGGCAGATGTACTTTGGGGTGAGCAGGCAGGAGGCAGGAGCAGGACCATCCCCTCACATCTGCTTCCTACTGGCACTTGCACTAGTGCCCTGGGTTCTCATAAGGCCTGTGTGCTATGCACACAGTAATCCTGGAGGTCAGCAATTATCCAAGAAATGGTAGAGAGACACAAGAATGGCTGTCAGGGAAGATACCTGATTGCCAGCATTGCCCACCTCAGCGAAGTATCCTCACCCCAGCCCTTCAGTGTCCTTGCTGATTCAGAACAAGTTCAATATAAATCTTGAGATACAACAGCTATGAAAGCCAGGCACTCCCTTCTGGTACACCTGTGAACTGTTGGAAGGTGCTCGTACCTTGGAACAGTTGCCCAGCCCTGCCTGAGAGAAACCCAAGGCATTGTGTCCTGTACTCATACATATGTTTTGCTCTGAGCTGGGGGTAGTTAGTAGATTTTCTGACTTCCCAGGAAGTCAGGACACTGCTGCCCTTTTATTCTGAAATGGCCTGTGACTCACAGTCAGGAGGTAAAAGGCAGGAGGGTGGGCAGGTTTGTTGCTGCAGGAGATGATTACAACACAGGTAAACCTAAACCTCTGCACCAACATTCTGTGCCCTCTGCCACCAGCCTCAGCCTCTGTCTGCCTTCTACTTTGTGATGCTAGGCAGAGTCTGCAAGCCCCATTTCTCAAGTTCTTTTCTTCCATTAAGAGTCACTGGCAGAAATGAAAAGACCAAAGGTAGGGAAGGTAACTCCTCTTTTACTACTAGCATCTCCATGACAATAATAGCAGCTAATTTCAGCAAATCTAGCAACCCATGTACCAGTCACATGACTCCTCAAATCCCCTCAACAAACCAGTGCAGTGTGAACCTCCTGGTCACCCTCTGTGGTTTGGACACTGATCCAGTAGCCCAGCCAGGCCATAGCTGCCTCATAGCTGATGCTTCCCTGTTATCCTTCTAACCCCAGAGACCTAGTCTGCAGCCTGTGCTCAGTCACTTCTGAGCTGCTTCAACCTACCTTGCCCATTTGAAACTTCCCACACTTTGTAACCAGTCCCCTGTGTTGAAGTCCCTCCACTGAAAATACCTTTTCCGCTTTTCTCCCTGCCCTTGGCTAACATGAAGACCTCCCGGAAAACCAATGGAGACATAAGGTGGAAGCCATAGGTGGACATGAAGGCTTCTCAGAAATCCAGTGGAGTCAGAAGGTAGATACCAACCAACCAGAATCACAAAACCCAGTCCTCATCAAGTAAACAAGGAAAGAGTGTCTGGTGCCTCGCACACAGTGGGTGTGGGCATTAGGGCATCAACAACCTAGTCAGAGAGTCCAAGTTTCCTTCCTCTGGATCATGGCTGGCTCTCCATGGAGTTGTTCAGCAAGTTCAGTGTGTTCATGCCAAGGGCCTAGATAAGGGGACCTAGCATCCCAACAAATCCTTTGGGGTAACATAGTGCCAGCAATTTGGGTCCCAACACTGAAGGAATGTTTCTCAAGAGCTATTATAGAAACACTTTCACATCTTAGTGTCCCTATACAAACCTCAATTGGGAAGCAAAATTAAGAATTAATGAGAAGATGTGAGTCTGACATTCATGAATCCTAAACTGAATCATCATTTTAATCAATATGAGCTGAGTTCAGAGAGGTTTGTTCATTTTTCAGAGTTCATCAAGTCACTTGGATTCAGAAGTCAGATGAGGCCCCAGAACAGCTTATTCTGGGGTAGAGAAGAAAACTGAGCATGGGGCCTGCAGCAAAACTGATGGGTAGCAGTGTGTCCTAGAGAAGTGAAACACCCAGTGTGGGTGCTAGGGACTGTATCCACTGCCTAGACGTGCTTCTGGGTGCTCCAAATGAGAAAGTGTATCCCCACTAGAGTGCCTGTTCTGAGTAGACAGCTAAGAGCGAGGGGTCTTAGGCCACACCCACACACCATTTGACTGACAGAACTGGGTAAGGGAAGTACTCTGGTTTCTCCTGGGGGGAGGGAGAGGCTGTACTGTCTCCATCAGCCTTGGGCTGCTTCCCCAGACCCTCACTGGGTATTCCCTCATAGAAGTCATCCTCCCACCTGAGAGGAGACAGGGGGCAGCAGTGCACAGGGGTGGGAAGGTCAGTATCTCCCCAGGACCCAGCTCATTCAGTCTCGCTCCTGTACCTCCAATAAGTTCACACCTTCTTTGTGAATTATTCCCACAGCAGCAACCATTTGCTCAAACACGTCCATCCCTTTAGTCTCCATCAGAGAAATCCATAGAAAAATAACATGGTACCAAGAATGGGTTCTCACTGCTCAGTTATCCATCAGATTCAGTGTGTGCTGTGACACGGCTCTGGTGCCTTCAAGGCATATGCAGCCAGAGGCCCTGCCATCCACTGCAACAGGTGTCAGCACACAGTGCACAGTGTGAGGTGGAGAAGACTGATGGCAGCATAACACTACTGAACATTAAGAGAAGCTAAAAGTGTGTATGCATGTCACCAAGTCAGGTCGGTGCCTAACAGTTCACAGTGTTACCATTTGTTTCCTCAGATAATCTAGGGAAGCACAGTTCTTATCCCAGACTCCAGAAGAAGATATCTCAGTTGAGAAAGTCAGGACCTTGCCTCCCAAAGACATCAGAACAGCCCTGAACGGGTAGGATGACCTTGGAGCTCACCTTCAGACAGCAACAGGAGGCTGGAGGGGAGCGCAGAGAGATGAGGCGCCTCTAGCCACATGCCTATCAGCTCTGAGAGCTGGGGGAACTACTGTCTTTGCCATTTATCACAATGGCTGTGAGACTAATTTAGTCAAATGCTCCTAATTCACTACACAGTAACTCTCTCCCATTACCATCACTTCTCCTGCTGTTGGACTCTTCACCTGGGCTCCACCTCATCAGCACACCCAGATGCACATTCTCTTGATGTGGCACTTCTCCAGGGAACATGGGAAATCAGCAACAAGTTCATTTAAGGGAAGTGCCTCCTGACAGTCCACCTGCCTTCAGTTGTGTCGCTTGTCCTTTCATGCTGCCAATCAAAACAAGCAACCTTGCATCTCCCACAGGAATTTCTTTTCTTGGATCCCATACATTACTTGGTTGAGGCTGTGCACAAACACATAAAATTGCTGTTAATCATTCAATGGCAAACAAAACACATCTCTGATATCGAAGTTACGCCCTTTGCTGTTTCCACTTCTTACAATAAATATTTGTTTTATTGCTGTTTCATAACATTATCTTTGCAAGACACTTTCAACGGTAATTAATGTATATACACATGTGTATATAGACTAGGTAGACGGATATAAAGATATGGGTAGGCAGACTAATTTATCACCTTACTATAACACTTTTGAGGATTGAAAGGATATTATTAATAATTAATACTGTGCAGCCAACATAAGACTGACCCCTGTGGGCCCAGTCAATCAGCATGAGACACAATGTGGAGACACCCAACATTCAAACTTAATTCCTTCCCACTATATCCATATATGAACCTACTTCTCACCACCTCAGTGGCCACCCACTCAGGACCCTTCTCCACCTGGAGAGTTTTGCTGTTCTTCCTACCTGCTTATCAGTAAATCTCTTGCTTTTCTGTGACTTTGGTCTTGATCTTGAATTCTTTCCCCATCAAAGTTAAAAACCAAGAAAGAGTCTGGGGTCCTCAGACTCTAGGTCTACTCCCAAAAATCCTGATTCACAAGAGATGACCAACCAAGCTTATGTGTGTGCTTCAGTGACAACTACATAACCTCTGCCACTTTGTGAATACAGTTGTGTATCCTCCTCCTCTCTACCTCCTCATCAAACATTAGATACATCACACTGATGGCAGAAATGTTAAAATGTGAAAGCTAATGTGCATCTTAAAGTTAATGGAGAGTGCTATCACATACAACTTGTCAAAAGCCCCTTATCACTTAGTGAGAGCTTGTCACATCTGTACAGGACTACACTCTCCCCCTCCTCTCTCATCTCCAGTTTCCATCATCTGTAATGGTAGCTATCACCATGAAGGCCTGTACCTCCTGTTTTTGCACTGCAGGAGATTGGTGCTGGCCAGTAGGTGGTGTAGTCACTGTGCACCACATCTCATCATCCTATTGGGATATCAGGGCCAAGTCAGTTCGAAAAGTATATTTCAGAGTCTCTATTCACCTGTAACCATGTAAGGTTGCCCAGATCACAGAAGTCCTCTCCTTACATAGGAGTGGGATGATGCCTGATAGCAGCAGGTGGAAAACATGCTACCTCCTTCACTGTCCAGCTTATTCCATCAATGAAATCCTGTTAGTGTTTCACATGTCCTCTGGAAGGTTGAGGAGCCTAAGTTCCAGGGAAATGACAGTCAGTTTCTTTGTCTCGAACAAGCAAGGAAGGTCAAGGCTAGTTGCAAGTATTTGTCTGGTTGGATTTGTCAGAACAAAGGTTTGTTAAGTGTTTCTTTCCATCTGCTCTTTCTTCTGCCTCAGTGATCCCCTCCTCCTCCCCACCTCAATCTGGGGCAGCAGAGCATAATGGTCATTTTTTTCCTTTGCATCTCTTTTCTTTTCTGTTTTTATCCTGTTTAAGTCTGCATCTTCAGGGCTCCAATGCAGCTGCTATAGTTACTTTTCCTCCATGTCAGATCTCTCTTTAGCCCCAGGTCTGCAGTAAGCAGGAGTGAAAGGAGTTCTCAAGGAAGAGATCAACACCAACTGGATTCCCAAGGATTGTCATTTCAAGGGGATAAAAGTGTGGGGTGCAGGCTGGGGAAACTGGAACACAATGATGGATTTCCACAAACCTTCCATCCTACTTCCAGTCACCTGTTGCTCGAGCATAAAAGGAGCCTTCTTCACAAGCCTTGCGCATGGCTGCCCACAAAGACTTTACTGTGCATCCTTTCCTGGACCTATGGCCTCACTGGTAGAAGGAAGCTTGTCAGTACTTATGCAGTTAATCCTAAAAGAATAATAAGATCTTTAAACAGAGAAATGAGCAGAAACACTCTGGCAAAAAAGGACAAGGTTTCAACTACTACACAAGACGAATAAGTCCTAAGAAGTTAACATACATCAAGAGACCACAGATAGACTATATGGTGAACCTGCTAGGGGCACAGACATTAAGTTTCTTGTCACATGCGCACACATACACACACACAGATGTACATAAGAGGTGATATGTTAATTAGCTTGGTAGTGGTGATATTTCAGTGTGCACATATCAAAACATCAATAGTACATTTCAAACATACACAGTTTTTGTTTGTTAAGTATAACTCAATAAAACTGGAAAAGAATTTAAAAGAAATCTTTAAAACACAATAATGAAATTCACACCCAGCTAACTTCATGACTGATGTACATGCATGGCATCAGCTCTCAGATGTCACTGGCTTCCTAGGACTTTCAAATAAAGTTACTAAAAATTAAGGAAGAAAAAAGTAAATGAGCCAGCACAACTTTCTTTTCAGGGTTTGGGCCCTGTAAGGGCAGGGGTGCTGAGGATGGGCTGGTGAGGACCATGTGACGA
This sequence comes from Uropsilus gracilis, assembly GCA_004024945.1. Taxonomy (NCBI): domain Eukaryota; kingdom Metazoa; phylum Chordata; class Mammalia; order Eulipotyphla; family Talpidae; genus Uropsilus; species Uropsilus gracilis. The sequence continues at coordinate 65,271 of PVHY01006117.1, forward strand.
GGATCCATGTTCCTAATGTTCTACATGTTCTACAATAGGGAGACAGTAGCGTCAACAACTGAATCTTCCTCGATTTCTGGGGAGGTGGTTGCGGCTGCCATGGAGCATGGCCAGAGTGGAGAGAACACAGTGAGGACACACGAGGGCCTCTGAAGAGGCTTGGAGTGGAGGTGGGCCCACTAGACAATAACTACCCCACCTCGATGGTGTGGCTGTAGTGGGGCTACTGACTATGATTTACGAGGGTGACCTGCTGAGTGCCAAGCCCACAGAAGTCCTCTCTGGATGCAGGCTGCAGCCTCTGGCTCCTACCCATGCTGTGTCAAGTCAAACCTGTCCTCCACCCACTTCCATTAGGTGCAGGGAACTCTGTACCAAGTGCTTAACTGGCCCAGGGTGGGGAGGTAGGCAAGTTTACCTACCTGAATTTTGTGTGACAGGAGACATATAATTGTGTTTCTTATCATTTGATTTTCCAAAGTGGTCCCCGGGCGGGTGATTCCGAACCTGAAGAAGACAGCTCCTGCTCGTGGCTGTGCCCAGGATAGAGGCTGACTCAGAGAAGCCAAACCAGGGCTGTTGGCTCTTCCTGCAGGCTCAGCGACAATGCAGACATGTGGAAATATAAACAGGATGTTGTACTGAGCTTGAAACCACATCCCATCAATAGCAGTGGTTTGCGCTCACCACAGGCTCTATAATTGTTGATGTCATTCCACAAAGTTTCTTCTTCCAGACCAGTCCACCCTTTCTTGGGAAGGAAAGAGTTCCTAGAGCTTGGAAGGGGGCCCAGAAAATAGGGGCTTCAGTGTCTACAGCAGTATGGCAGTACCAAGGGGCAGTCAGTGGATATGATCCATTCAGGAGCCCCTCAGGAAGGACCAGTTATTGTAAGCCCTATCGTACATGGGCTCGTCCAGTTGTTTCCAGTTTGGTGACAACACTGACCACATTCCGGCACAGCTGTCCAAGCCCTGGACAACTTCCACCCCCACCACCCTGCTCTGTCCAGACTGCACCAGGTGCTTGCTGCAGTTCTCCAGGGCAAGAGGCTGAATTCCAAACTGTTTCTTCCAGGTTGGATTCACCCAGGATGGTTACCTTCAGTCCCAGACCTGTCACCAGTTGGCAGGCCAGGATGAATTCATCTGTGAGGCAACAGAACAGACTCCAAAGCCTCTCACCTGCCAGCCTTTCTCTGGCCCATCAGTAAAATGGGTCTTTCATAGCACAAACTGAGCCATCACTCTCAGTGCTGCCTCCTGGCCCTGTTACTTTAACCTAAGGAAGAAGTCCATAGAGGTTTGGAAGAGGGAAGTAGGTTCAGATTGGAGATTCTCTAACCCTGGTGGTGAGAAAGTCACTGCCTGCTCAAAGTTTGCCACATTTTATATTTCTTCAGGTATTTTCACATCTGCCACCCATTCTCTGGTCTGACATTCCCTCCTTTCCTTGGGAACACTGTGACCCCGGAGACTGCTTGTTCAAGAGTTCAAGAACATCCTCCTAAGCCATGGATTCTTCCAGGCCCATCTCAGTCAGATGGGCTCACTCAGGCGACTGTGGTTACTACCCTGAGTCCTCCTTTAACTGAATTTCCCCCACAAGATCCTTGGGAAAGAACCTGAGAACTTGGCCGGGCATGGTGGTTCATGCCTGTAAGCTTCAGCCTAGGAAGCGGCCGGGGCTAGGGATAGCAGTTTGAGTCCCACCTGGGGTCTGTAGCGAGACCTAGTTCCAAAAAAATAGCTGGACGTGGTGGCGCACGCCTGTCATCCCAGCTACCTGGGGAGCTGAGGCTGGGGATTGCTTGAGTCTGTGGTACCACGGGCAACAGTAGCCTGCAGTTCCATGGGCAAAAATAGCGAGACCTACCTAGACTCAAAAAAAAAAAAAAGAAGAAGAACCTGAGAACTGACTCCTGGGTACAGGCCCCAGAAAGTCAGGGTCCCCATAATGCTCCCTGGTCAGCATTTCCCTTTGTATGGAGTCAGTGGGAGCCCATGAGTGCAATGAACAGGAAACACTGGCATTTGTGTGGTCAGTGGCCCAATGGCCCAATGACTGTTCCTTTAGTCCCATCTCTTTTTCACCTGAAGTTGAAATGCAGGCATTTGAAAACCAACTCAACACCCCCTTTACTTTGTGTTTACTGAGGTGGGAGAGAAACAGTCACAATAACACAATACTCATATACCAGCAACACTCCACACCCAACTGCCAGGCTGGCGCCCTTACCTCCCTCCACATGCCTGAAGATGACCCCAAAGAAGCTCCTGTCAGGTTGGGATGCGAGGTTCAGTGTGCTCAACCCCTGCCCTGGAAGACTCCAGGGAGGACCAACTTCTCAACTTATGTCTGAGGAGTGAGCAGACTTCAGAAAATGGTACCAACCTTGCAAAAGACTGAGAAAAGGGGTCAGGTGTGCCCACAAGCACTGGAAGTCACCTTATGAGGCCAGAGAGACGGGGAGAGAATTAGCCCAGGTGCAGGGTGGAGGTTGGCTGTCATGATGGAATGTGAACTCTTATTTAGGCAGGGGGAACCCTTGGGATGTCAAGACTATAGCCATTCACTCAGCCAAATATGCAGTTTCAAAAGTTCCCATAGGTTCTGGCTGAAGACCTGATAGAGAAGATTCTGAACAAATTTGGCATGGGGACTCTTGCTCTTGTAGGGTCTGGATAAGGTTGCAGTGCTGGGGCTTGGGAAGGGAGGCTGACTTTAAGATAAATTTTGGAAGCAGAAGTCGCAGATTTAAGTAAATTTTGGAAGTGGGAAGCAGCACAGGGAATCCCAGTTCTTTGCTGGGACCAGTGAGTGGATGTGGCTAAAGAAATGAGAAATGAGGTAGGGAGGAGAGCAGCATTCCTGGGGCAAAGAGCCCATGAGTGGCCCCAGGGAGGGTCAGGGTTACTGTCACCCCCACATGCTCCTGAGACTGCCACCTAGCCATTACCCTAGCACTCATGTGGCAAGGCACAGCATGGCAAGGGCTCTCCTTCAACCACCATTATTGTCTCAGGCTGTTGGAAATCAGTAGAAATCCTGTTCTTGTGTATTGCCACCACCCTGGACCCATGGTCATTGATACTCATGTGCCAAACTGTGTGTCAAACTTAGGCTCCCCTGAGACAGAATCCAGCCCACTGCAGAGCCAACAGGAGAAACAGCTTCTTGGAGAGCACAGCACTGAACCCACCAAAGATTTCAGGTTCCCAGGAGAACAGGAAAGAAAGAAAGATAGCTAACAGAGACTACAATTCATGAAGTGCTCAGTGATTTATTACAAAGCAGATCTGAGCAAAGAACACAGGGAGACATTAACTCCTCAGACTGAGTTACAGATGGAAACAATGAAGATTCAGAAGGAAAAGTGGGACTTTAGTCATTAAAAATAAAACTACCAGTAGGTTCCTCAAAAAATTAAAAATAGAATTACCATGCAATCCAACATTTCCACCTCCAAGCATACACACAAGAGAATTGAAAGCAGAGATGTGCATGTCCATGTTCATAAGGTTGATAGGGAGCACCTACCCCTCCCCCACCCCCGTGTCATTGTCTCCTGTTTAAGATTGCAGATTTCAAGGAAGATATGCTAAAATGTGAGAATGACCTTGATTAGAATTTCCTTTCAGAAAAATGCAAGGGGAATGAAGAATTAAAACAGGATTTTTCTTTGTAATGTGATAATTCAGGAGCTTTTCCTGGAAGGCAGAAAAACAGAAAGGATATATTAAAGAGGTTTGGAACAAAGAAAAGCATTGGGATTCTGATTCTGATTTTGGATTCAGATTCAGATTTGATTTCTGCCATTTTGCAGAATGAAAATGTTAGCTATATGAACTAGGTCATGTGGCCAAGGCCTGGGGCCTGCAGCCTTTGGCAGGTCCAGACTAGGAGCATGTGTGTTAAAGGAAGTTAAGTAGTTTACAGATTTGAACTCTGTGTTGGAGTTTGTTTTGCTGAGTTTGACTTGTGTCTGGAAGAGGCTGTGCAAAACTTAGGCCTGAAAAGAAAGTGAAGTTTGCTGCCTTCCAGTGCTATGGAGCTTATTTCTACTACCTGGAGGAGGGCAGGAGAAGATGGCATGGAAAAGCTGGAGCATGCCAAAGGAAGATGTCTTTTGAAAATGTGGAGATGAACGCTGACTGATGTTGGTGATCTCACAGTCCTGGTGATCAGGACTGAGAGACTGAGGATTTTTAAGCAATCTGGGAAAGGACTTTGAACAATGTTGAGAAAGGTTTTGGACAATGTTGAAGTAATCAGAGTTTTACTTACATGTTTCTTGTATAGTAATTAGGAAATCACTTTGTTAAAAATAAATTAGTCTGCACTAATAGTCTTGCTTTGACTTGGGATTTTGGTGAGAAGGCTGGGATGGTGGAAAGAACCCATGGAAGTTTAGAAGAGGGTAAATTGAGGCAAACTAGTCTAAAGTTTAAACTATGTTTCCAAGTTTTTTTTCTTTTTTAGACCTGAGAGAGGGGAAGAGAGCTGAGAGAAGCTGGTAGCTGATTTTTGCATACCAATAGTAGATGAACAGTAAAAATTGCTAATGAACTGTTTGGAGCCTGCTTGTAGAGAGAAGCAGGCATAGGTGTTCAAGTTCAAGTCAGAAAGCCTTTTTTCCTCTTTTCACCCAATTTCAAGGTCACTGCTTACAATGAGTGGTGGGGAAGCAAGTGTCCACCCACAGATAAAGACACAAACAACCAGGCAGATGTGAACAGCTAACACTGCTCCAGCTAAAAATGGAGGAAATCTGGCACAAGTTGCAGCCTGCAAGAACCTTGAAGAAATTTTGTGCTTAGTGAAATAAGTCATAAATAAGTAAATTAGAGACAAAGAAAAAAATAGAAAGAAAGATTCACTATACAAGGTCCCTGGAGTAGTCGGATTCACAGACAGAAAGTCGAAAGTATTAGAGGGCCCGGGAAGGTGAGTGGAAGTTTCTGTTCAGTGGGCACAGTTTCGGTTTTGCAAAAGGAATTCTAGAGATGGATGATAATGGTTGCCCAATGATTTGAATATCTTGGAAACCTTACTGAAATGAACACAGAGACACAGTTAAGATGCTAAATTTTGTTGTGTGCCTTTCACTGCTATTTTAAAAAACTAATTTAAAAAGATCGCTAATATTAATAATAATGTCTTGAGTCTGCACTCCTCTGGCAGGAGCCCACGAGCTCCCACAGCCCCGAGTCCTTACTTCAGGGTTGAGAATGACTTCCTCTCATCGCAGCTAGTTCCTGCTTCCTCATCAGCTCTGATTCATCACCTAGAGCCACTCTGTGAAGTCTTCTTTAAGTTACTTGTGCTTAAAAATAACCAGTGGAGCCATTTCCCACCTTATAAGTTCTGTGAGCATGCAGATCTCAGGTAACTGTGGCTGCAGGGTTGAGAGCAGCAGCGCTGTGCAGAGTACTCTGTGGCCCCCACCACAGAGGAAATTTTAGGCATTGAAGAATGTCTCTGTGTTGAGGACTCCCCTAATCCAGGAGTATGTCTTGGCATGGAACTATTTGTGACATTTTGATAGCTAACCTCCAAACTATGCAGAAGCCATGATAAGTCCATTGTACAGTGCTCCCCCACTCTCCCATTAACTCTGATTTTCCACAGGGAATGGAATCAAAACACATGTTAGGACTTGGGAAGTTAGTGATCTTGCAGCCTTGGAGCAGAGGTGGTGATATGGGGACCAGGAGGAGGGTCCAAAGTCAGTGTTCTTAGATAAAGTTCTGGCTATGGCCACAGATCCAGTTGAAGAGATGTCTGGTCCTGATGAACTATCAATCAACAAGAGTCAATGTCTGTCTTTGAATCCTTGACCCAAATCTCTGGGTGGAGGAGAGGCAGATTCCATCCCAAATCCCAGTGTAGTGCCAGCACCCCACACTCCACACTAGGCTCCTGGCCTTTTGCAAGCACAGCAGGGTACTGTGCTCTGGCCTCTCATGTTCCCTTCCCTCTGCCCAACCTTCCCTCTGCCTGACCCTATTCTTGGCTGTCTGCTACTCATTCCCAATACTCCACTGCATTAGAGCTTCTTCTTCCAGAAAGGCATAGAATATGGGTTGGATGCCCTCTTCTGTGTCTCCACAGACCACACATTTCCCTCCATGTGAGTTCCTGGTGGTGACTCAACTCAGCTTATAGGAAGCTGACCTTCTGTGCCCAGGGCCTGCACAACCCTGAGGGTCTCAATGACTAGAATGTGAAAGGAGGCTCTGCTGGCATGCTTGAAAGTTTTGAAAGCCAACAGCCCTGAACTGATCTCAGATGTGAGAGCTGAGAACCCCTCCCCCATGGCACCTGCAGGGCTTATCCCAAGGAATAGGACCCTGCAAGTTCCAGCCTCAGAGGGTAAGATTTCACACATTGCAAAGACTCCTCCCCACTGACCTCACTCTCCTTGCTAAGGGATTTCTTCCAATCAGAACTTCCTCAAAGATCTCTGGGTGACAAGATAAGCTGATCTCTGCCCCGGGGAAGATAAGAGTGGACTGTAATTAGTAGTCAAAAGCCAAGCAAACCCCAGCAACTAGGCACAGAGACCTGATAATCACTTCAAAAAAGCAGCTGCAGGCTCAGCCCCTTCTTACACTTCAAGAAAATGCCAAAAAGCACATAAATAAACATTTTAGTATTTCATATAAGTTGCTATGCTTCATTTTATGTGGCATATGCTTTGTTTTCCTGGTGATTTAAGGTGTTAAAATAGAAAGTCTATGGAACAGTATTCCAGCCTGAGTAATTTTAGGAAAGAAAGTCTAAAAGAGTTCCTTGAAATAGCCCTTGAACAAGAGAATTCTAGGAGGTTTGGGATCACCACAGGTCTGTCCAAGGGCTAGGGTTAAGGGAAAGCCCAAGCCATTCTCTTTCTAGAACACTTGGGAGAGGTTTGGCTAGCAAATTGGAGGTTTGCAATTATGGGTTTCTCCTTCTGTGAGGAAAAGGCTTGGTGACCAAGAGGACAGGGAGCTAGAAGACAGCAGGGACTCCTGAGGAGGTGGGCACTGTACCCCAAGGGTGGTGAGATTTGCTGGACTATTTTCCTAACTCAGAGGGGTAAGCACTCCATTCTTTTTACACGCCAATCCAGGGAGGGTAGGCTCAGGGGGAGTGGTGGCAGTGACTCTGACCTGCCCTGACTGGCCAGGGGTGCAGGGACTACTAGAAAATTTCCTCATTTTTCCTCAAAAAATGGCAAGATCCTAGTGAAAGTTTCCTTGGGAGAGATAATGGTGAGGTTCTCCTGAATACCCAGGGAAGCTACCTCAACCCTGCTGAGAGGCAACTCTTCTAGGAGCAAGACCTCCAACAAATATAATGCAGGACTTGGGGTCCCCTGAGAGAGTATATGTGACAGGTGTGCTGTGAAGTTACTGGAGGGCAGCTGGGGAGAGCACAGGTGTTTATGGGTCTCACCACATTCCTTGCTGGGAAAGCAACTCATTGAAACTTGTGGAGACTCCTTTTCCTCATCTGCAAAATAGAAGTGGTAATGCTGACCTAGGAGACACAAAGAACACATAAGCAACTAATAGTGTGATGCCTTCCTCTCAAAAGAAGGAAGTGTTTTGAGGCAGGACATCAGCAGGGATCCTGAGGGAGTAGGGCTGGAGGCACAGTCGAAGCCCCTCATCTCCTTTGGTCTGTCCCTTATTCTCCATTAGCATCCTGCAGCTGAGAGCTCTTCACAGGTCCTGGCCCAGATCTCTGGTGCATACTGCACCCACCACTGTAGCACTCTTTCCCAGGCTCCCCCATAACTGCTTCCCTCAATTCCTCTGGATGCTGCTAAACTTCACTTTATTATTGCCTCCTTGGTGTATACATACACACACATGCACATAAACATCATCCATACACAGATACAGCTCTGTATCTCCATGTCCTGACTATTTCCTTTTCACTCATTATCACTTTGTGCAATTAGTCATTGCACACTTGCTTTCAGTCTGGAAGAGTTCCTGCCACAAATCAGTTCCTCCAGGTACACGTAAAGGAAGCATGAACAAGTGAGCACCACCCTTCACTTGCTCTCTCCCTTTTCTCTTCCCAGTCATATGGCCGCTGTAGGGCTGGATTCTCTGTCCTTACCTGAGCTTCAGGCCTTCTCAGTCCACACTGGCTACATACACTGGCTCTGCATACAGCTCTCAGGCTAGCAGGCAAACCTGACTTTGCTCATGATGATTCCCCAACCTCAGTGCTTCCTGGAGGAACGGGAAAGGTCACCTTGTCAAGTGTATCACTCAAGTTTCATCTCCCCAGCATGTCTCCCACCAGGTCTGACAGGGAGGTTGCCTGTTGGCACAGAGCGCATACCAGCTTTAAGTAGAACACAATCATGAATAATTGAAGACTGACACCACACATCCCTCTATAGCAATGTCTTTGCTTGTGGAGCCCAGAGTGGTTTCTGTCCTTTGTCTTCCACTCTGTTAAAATCTGGGACATGCCCCTGCCTGCACTACAGAGGGAAATTAGCAGGCTCTCCCAAGGAAGATGCATTCTCAGTCTCCAGCAGAACATATGCAATGTAATTGGAAAGCGAAAAAGATTAGCAAAGTAGTGAAGAGAAAGTGTTAGAGCTGTGTGATTCACATCAAGCTCATTTTAATCACAATATGTGTTTAATCACCACAGGCTGCTTGAGAAATTCAGTATTTAATGCATTTATTTAATGACAGGCTTGAGGCCCTGGGGCTCTGGAGCACTAGACTAGAAATGGAGACATATGGCCCCTTTTTTGTCTGACCCCCATCCTATGGAGCAGGCCTGGGAAAGTCAGCTCAGTTTCCCCATTCATTGTTACTCCAGCAAGCTGAACTAAAGAATGAGAAGTCACACCTGCAGTGTGTAAATCCATGTGCAAACACACTGGAACAAACCCTTTTGCTGCAATTTCCTTTCCAAGTTGACTAATGTTGAAGGTGATGACAACAGGGAGGTTGACTCAGAGGCTTAGAGCACAGAAGACACATGTGCACAGCAACAACTCATCCTAAGGAGCATGGTTCCAGGGGTGTCACTAGTTCTCATGGGCTGTGTACCCTCCAGAGGAGAAAGGTAACCCTTAATCTCCCTCATTCCCAGCAACAGATCTACCCACCTTTGACCTGTGGACTGAGACAGAACATGTCTTGCCCCAGGCCCCTCCTGCCTCTCTTGGCCCAGATGTCCACTAGCTCCTTTCTGATGTCTGGTATATGACTTGGGTGCAGCAGCATTGAAACAGATTTTTTTTCATAGAATTGTCAAATTCCTATGGACACCTAGATGGAGGGACCTCAAAATATTAAAAATAAATCTACTATATGACCCAGCAATTCTACTCCTACTGGTTGGCCTCCACTGAAAGAATACAAAACTACCAATTTACAGGATATGCACACACCTGTGTTCATTGCAGCACTATTTACAGTAGTCAAGTTATGGAAACAAACTAAATGTTTATCAGCAGAGTGGTAGATTAAGAAGAAGTGGTTATACATCCACCATGAAATACTGCCAAACTTTAATAAAAGAACTCTTGCCATTTGCAACAACATGGAAGGGATTATGCTAAGTGAAATAACTCAGGAGAAAGACATGTATCAGATGATTCTATACATACATGAAAAATAGAGAAAATCAGCAATAAAAATATTAATGAACTGACAAAACTAAACCAAAATGAACCTTAGAAATATGACTGCAGAACTGAGGCTACTTGAAGGGGAGGGAAGGCAGGAGTGGGAACAAGTGGGAGGGGCCCAGGTGGCAGTAAAGGTCTATGGGTATTGGGTGGTAGTGGTGGAGTGATGTCCTACATCTGATGATGTGTGCTATCTAGTCCCCTAAATTACTTGTGTTGTAAACCAAAGTCATCTCAATAAAGGAAAAACAAATAAATTTCAAAATGAAAAGCAAAATAATCCATTAAGGAAAATAAACAGAAATTTGCTTCCTCTTTCTCCCCCTCCTTCCGAATTTGCTCCTTCCTTGTTCTTTGCTATGTCTTCCACTCATGAGCTAAAGTCCTAGGAGTTGCTCTTGATTTTTTCCTTTCCTTCAATAGGTGCTTGCAGCCCCCAGTCAGTCTCAGGCCTGGACCTTCCACACAGAGCTCCCCAAAGCCTCTTTCCTGACCTCTCCTAATAGACTGGTTCCATCTCCTTCCAGCCTCTGACACCCAAATTCTACCCTGTCCCCAAAATGAATCTCAGACATGCCTGCTGAGATTGCCCAGCACTTTCCTGCCCTAAGTACTGCCATTCCTGTGCTCCTCCTAGCCAGTGCTTTCTGTATGTCTTTTCTAATTTATTTATTTTCATGAAGTACCATGTCATATATCATTGCTAATATTTTGCATGCCTACAATACTAGTTTCTTGGTTGCTGAGGTCGGAGGGCATTTTGAACCAGGAGTTCTGAGCTATAGTGTGCTATTCAGGTGACCAGTTTCCACACAGCTTGGCATCATGTGGTGAGCACCCCAGAGCAGGGGTCACCAGCTTGCCTAAGGAGAGGTAAAGTAGCCCAGGTCCTAGTACTTACTATGTATTTTAAGCATGACACTACTGGCTAAAGGGGGTTGGGAAGGAGAACACCTGGAGTTTAATAGCACCCACCCCAAAGTCTGGAGAGCGGACTGAGGCTCTCGCGGGCAAAAGCGTCACCTGCTAAGGGAACTCTGACCCTGCTGAGAGGAGCAGCTAGCCCACAAGCACCTGGGGGAGGAGGTTACGAAAGACAGGTAAGGCTACCCCACGGAGAGCAGCCTGTGGAGTCTCCCGGTTGTCACGGAAATGGCCTGGGAGGCAGGGCAGACTGGCCATTTGCATCTGTATGGACTGTGCCTATTCAGCTTAACTTTAGCTTGGACTGAGTTGCTAAAGGGGGTGGGGAAGGAGCTCACCTGGAGCTTAACAGCGCCCACCCCAAAGCCCAAAAGCGCTGGTGCCGCGTACTCAGAAAACAAGGACATTCACTACCAAAAGCACATAGGCAGTATAAAAAATAACTATATAAGCTTCTACATGCCTACTATTAGAGTAAATGTCACCCAATATGTAGAGCAGATACGAAAGGAAAACACAGGAAAAAGGAAGAACACAAACACTCAAGCAAACCTTAAGAAAAATAACTCACCACCGAAGGATAAACAATATGAAAAAACCAACATTGATGACATCAAAGAAATGCTCCATATGTCAGAAAAAGAATTCAGAATCAATGTGATAAAAACACTCAAAGAGGCCAAGGAAGAGGGGGAACAAAGGGAAAGCAAAAGAAGAGATGCTATCAATGAATTAAGAGAAGTAGTAGAAAAATATAAAAAAGAATGCAGCAAAATGAACAATATCATCAATGAACAGAAAAACGAAATCGAAACCCTAAATAAGAAACTGCAGGAGATGCAAGGCATAAGAGGAACAACAGAAGAACTCAAAAATGCAGGGAAGAGTCAGGAAAGCAGATAAGAAGAAATAGAAGAAAGAATCAGCACACTAGAGTATACAGAAGTAGAAAGAATGAAGAAAGAAAAAGAGAGAGAAAAGCAGAGTAAGAAAACAGAAGAAATAATCAGAGATCTCTCAGATACCCTAAAGAAAACAAATATAAGAGTAATTGGAATACCAGAAGGTGAAGAGAAAGAAATAGGATGTGAAAGGCTCTTCAATGAAATAATGGAGGAAAACTTCCCAAACCTGAAGAAAGAAATGAAATTAGACATACAAGAAGCAAAAAGGACACCAAACTACTTTAATAAAAGAAGAAACACAGCAAGACACATCATAGTAAAACTTACAAAAGCTAAAGATAAGGAGAAAATTATGAGAATAACAAGAGAGAGGAAACAGATA